>JAFFST010052152.1:138777-149433 GCA_022414735.1 Noturus placidus
AGGCCCAAACCATGATGCTGCCACCACCATGTTTGACAGTGGGGATGGTGTGTTCAGGGTGATGAGCTGTGTTGCTTTTACGCCAAATATAATATTTTGCATTGTTGCCAAAAAGTTCGAGCACCTTCTTCCACATGTTTGGTATGTCTCCCAGGTGGCCTGTGGCAAACTTTAAACGACACTTTTTATGGATATCTTTGAGACATGGCTTTCTTTGCACTCTTCCATAAAGGCCAGATTTGTGCAGTATACGACTGATTGTTGTCCTATGGACAGAGTCTCCCACCTCAGCTGTAGATCTCTGCAGGTCATCCAGAGTGATCATGGGCCTCTTGGCTGCATCTCTGATCAGTCTTCTCCTTGTATGAGCTGAAAGTTTAGAGGGATGGCCGGGTTTTGTAGATTTGCAGTGGTCTGATTCTCCTTTCATTTCAATATTATCGCTTGTACAGTGCTCCTTGGGATGTTTAAAGCTTGGGTAATCTTTCTGTATCCAAATCCGGCTTTAAACTTCTCCACAACAGTGTCTCGGACCTGCCTGGTGTGTTCCTTGTTCTTCATGATGCTCTCTGTGCTTTAAACAGACCTCTGAGACTATCACAGTGCAGGTGCATTTATACAGAGACTTGATTACACATAGGTGGATTCTATTTATGAACATTAGACATTTAGGTCAACATTGGATCATTCAGAGATCCTCACTGAACTTCCGGAAAGAGTTTGCTGCACTGAAAGTAAAGGGGCTGAATAATTTTGCACGCCCAATTATTAAGTTTTTTATTTGTTGAAAAAGTTTGAAATATCCAATAAATTTTGTCCCACTTCATGATTGTGTCCCACCTGTTGTTGATTCTTCACAAAAAATTACAGTTTTATATCTTTATGTTTGAGGCCTGAAACGTGGCAAAAGATCGAACAGTTCAAGGGGGCCGAATACTTTCGCAAGGCACTGTAGCTGTAGTCTAAACTGAACTGTATTCATGGAACTTTTTTTGGTCTGAAAGTAAATTTAATTTTATATGCCAAAGATTGTCTTTCTCTACCTGTCTCCTTCAGGACAGAGAGGAGAGCCTGGAGTTAATGGACCTCCAGGACGTCTAGGCTCCCCTGGAGATCAAGGAAGTTATGGTAGCAAAGGATCAAAAGGATTTGTGGGTCAGTAAATAAACTCAGCAGGTCTGTTGAAATATATAGGACAATTTTTAAAAAATTCTTCTTTTTTTTTCATTTTTAAATACGAGCTTTGGCCAATAATTTTACCTTAGATGTACTTCTTTGAAGTTATTTGTATTTCTTCTTTTCAGGTCAACCTGGTAGCAAAGGCCTTCCTGGAATTGTTGTCCCACCCCGAATAAGGGACATTCCAGTTGGGAATCCTGGTCCACAAGGAGCCTCTGGCCTTCCTGGTTATACAGGATCACCAGGCCAGCCTGGTTTCCCTGGACGTCCAGGTGAGCTGCTTATCACAATTAAACATATTTTCATTACTTTCTGTCCAACTAATCTTGATTACTTATGGTCAAGCATCAGCAGTGCCTTATTATTTGAAAGATAAAAAATTGGTCCATGACAAAAAAAAGACTTGCTTATAGCTTTATAGTTTACTTTAAAGTTTAATATAAATTTGCTGTATTGTATATATACAGTGTTTGTCTTTTTTGTTACAAATCTGTAGGCCCCAAAGGAAAGATTGGTTCGATGGGCAATCAAGGTCGCACTGGTCCAGCTGGACCTTCTGGACCCATTGGAGATCCTGGAGTTCCAGGATATCAAGGATCTGCTGGTGTCAGTGGTGAGTTGAATGTTTTTTAGAAAGGTATTGTAACCAAACCTGGTTTGGTTGCAGTGAGTGAAAAAAATTATGCTTGAGAGAGCATGGAATGTACTGTTGAGTAGCATCTGAGGGGCTTTAAGACTCTCTCTAGCTCCAGGTGACCTGATTTTTACACTTCATGTTTGATGAGCCTGGAGAATCCATTGTTAGGTATTAGTCATCAACAGTGAATTGTTAATTTCCTTGGATTTCTGTGAGCATCACTTCTCAGGCTTGGTGATGAAGACCCTTGAATAACTTTTTTTCTGCAGCCCTGAAGGTGGGCTCTGGTGGTGGTGGTGTGATCAGATTTGGCAGTATTACAAGCACACTGATATAACACTATCTAAATACATTTTCACATAAGGATTAAACTTGAAAATTAGTCTTGATAAATGGCAATACACCCTGAGTGTGATGCCAGTCTATTGCAGGGCACCACTAATCTATATCATGATGGATGAAAGTACAAACTGAGTCTAAGAGCATGCTGACAAGTTGTAATCAGTGCAAAACTGATACGTTTAGTTTGTTTGCTGTTTGGTTTGAATTACTTAGATGCTAGGTTGTTTTGAAAACAGAACTTTGGCAAGTGTGCATAGAATGATCAATCAGACCAAAAACCAAATCCTTAGTATACAGGAATGTCTAATAGCTTAGCGTTCATCTCTCAGTTGCCACTATTCTACCAGTGGTTCCATTTCACCTTTACTTGTCCTCTGCTGTCACTATCATTTCCCCCTCATTTTTTTTATTTCTCCTCATCCACTCTTTCCTCATTGCTCAGGTTTTTCTGGTAGGCAGGGACAACCAGGTCCTTCAGGTTTGCCTGGACGTGCCATTGGGATCGGCTACACTCTGGTGAAGCACAGCCAGTCCAGTCAGGTGCCAATGTGCCCTCAGGGCATGGACAAGTTGTGGGATGGCTATAGCTTGCTTTATGTAGAAGGACAGGAGAAGGCGCATAACCAAGACCTGGGTAAAACTTAAAAACATTATAGATTCAGTGTAATGTATTATAACATCAGTAAACATGCAGAAATGTTTGTATCAGTAATGTAGCAAATGTCAAATATCAATATAAGTATGATATTGGCTTAGTGATTTTTCTTTCAATGGTCTTCCATCATTTGTTTTCTCATTTTTATTCTACAACTTCCTCTCTGGTCTCTCAGGATTGGCTGGCTCCTGTCTACCTCGTTTCAGCACTATTCCCTTCCTTTACTGCACAGCCAATGAGCTCTGTTATTACGCCAGCCGCAATGACAAGTCCTACTGGCTGTCCACAACAGCACCCATTCCCATGATGCCAGTAGAAAATGAGCAGATTACTCAGTACATCAGCCGTTGTTCAGTGTGTGAAGCCCCATCTCAAGCTGTGGCTGTCCACAGCCAAGACGTCACTATTCCCCCCTGTCCACAGGGGTGGAGGAGCCTGTGGATTGGTTACTCCTTCCTTATGGTGAGACATATACCCATACACACTCTGTTTCTCTCTTTCTTTTCTAAAAACCTAGAATGTTCAAGGATTTTCAGAATAGTAAATGTATTAGCATGTTAGTAGGCTGGGTAATAAACAGACTGCTGCAGTTTTCAATATGAGAAAGACAATATTGAATTGACAGAATCAGCACTTATATTGTTGTAGATAGCTAGGCTACAAGTTAAATGGTGCACTTATATAGCGCTTTTATCCAAAGTGCTTTACACTGTCTCATTCACCCATTCACACACCAATGGTAGCAGAGCTGCCATGCAAGGTGCTAGCTTGCCATTGGGGGCAACTTAGGGTTCAGTGTCTTGCCCAAGGACACTTCGGCATGTGTCATCCGGGCCGGGAATCGAACCGCCAACCTTACGATTAGTGAACAACTAAATGTAACAATGACTCCATAAGAAAAGGCTCCGATGCTCTGAACTGCAAGAGAAATCTGCCTTAAAGGAAGTATATAACTTGGCAAGTTAATATTAGATGTTGGGTGAGCTATGACAATATTATTAGTAAAATGCTCATCAATGGGGTGCACTGTAGCTTAGAGGTTAGCATGTTTGCCTTGTACCTCCAGGGTTGGGGGTTTGATTTCCACCTCTGGTCAGCATGCAGATTTTGCATGTTCTCCCCATGCTTCAAGGGTTATCGCCCCCAGTCCAAAGACATGTGTTGATTGGCATCTCTAAATTATCTAATGTGAGTGAATGGGGGTGTAAGTGTGTGTGTGTAGTTGTGCCCTGCGATGGATTGGTACCCCATCCAGGGCGTCCCCTGCCCTGTACCCCAAGTCACCAGGGATAGGATCCAGGCTCTTCATGACCTAGTGTAGCATAAGCAGTACAGAAAATGGATGGATGGACATCTATCAATGCTGTTCCACTACATAGTAAATAAAAAGTTGACCCTCCAAGAAGATACCTGATCGTAAATATTGCATCAAACACTTTCATCTCATCACACCTACATAAACTCAATACAGCTCCCACAAATTCTCACAGTTCTTATATTCTTTTATCGGTTCTTTTATCAAGCGAGTTGCAGCAGAGCCATGGGGAATATGTTCCATATGTTCCATATTTTTCTGTATAGTACAGGCAAGGAAGCCTAGCCTTCATTCTGTGTTGGTGTTATTATAACTCTGCATTATTGTGTGTCTCTTCTGATTAGCATACGGCTGCAGGGGCTGAAGGAGGCGGCCAATCGCTGGTTTCTCCTGGCTCTTGTTTAGAAGACTTCCGTGCAACACCTTTTATCGAATGTAACGGGGCTCGGGGCACCTGTTTCTTCTTCAACAACAAGCATAGCTTCTGGCTAACCACTGTACAACAGGAGAGGCAGTTTACACAAAGTCCTGATTCAGAGACACTGAAGGGAGATCAGTACCGTGGCCGCATCAGCCGCTGCCAGGTCTGCATGAAGATCTTGTAGCCTGTGCACATGAGAGGAGAGGAGACATTTAACAGAAAGAATAGAGAATAAAAATGAGAAAGCAAATATTGACTGACTGACTGCCTGATTGTATGAGACCCTCTCTTCTAGGTGCTTTTTGGGGCCTTATACAAGGCCATGGTTAAGAGGGGCAAACGGCTCCAAGTAAAGATGTTAATTTCTCTTATTTCACTTATCAACATTGGTGCTACAAGAAATTGAATTTTTTTTATTGTGTGTTTGTTTTTTACTATTCAATATTTGTTTTACATATTCATGGCTACCTCAGAGAGTGTGTCCCAAATCCCTGATGGGAAGCACTGAAACATTAATGAGAGACTGCAGGCATTTCGTAACACAAACCAAAATCTTCTGGTTCACCTAGTCAAAAGTGTACTGGTCTAAATCAATATTGAAATGTTTGGGCACTCTGAAGTGTACACAAATGAGGCAGATTGTGGCTTGTGATTAACACGTGAAATTATAATCCTCTCTAACCCCCTACAAATGTACCTTTAATGTATTGCACTGAAAAGAATATCTAGAGAAATATATCTTGGAGATATATATCGTTTATATATATATATATATATATATATATATATATATATATATATATATATATATATATATAAAAGAACATTTGCAACTGTAGAAAATGATCATTCCACTTTTACCCACAACAGGTGCCTTGCCAAATATCGCAATTAACTGTAAAATACAGTCTCACATAATCTAACATGGTTAATAGACTTAATGTTCTACATACGTATGAACTATATCATTTTCATACTCATCATTTCACCTTTACTACAATGTTGCCTACAAGGAGCCATTGAACTAAGCAAAACATCTGTGCATTAGATAATCACTGCTTTCCACGTCCAAAAGTATACCTATGGTTACTGAAAATATCTGTAAACACTGCTGTTATCCTTTAGTCTTTCTATAATGTGTTTGAAAAATTTCTTAAAGAGACAGGCTAATATGTAACCACTATATTCATTAGCTTCTTAAGCTCTCTTTGGTAGCCTTGAGTTTTCAGTATGATTTCATCTGTAATGTATGTAAGCTATTAAATTGCAGTTTTGTCATATGGTAGGAAAGAAACAATGTGTTAAATTACAAAACCTGGGTGTATGATTTGTACATTAAGGATGGTTTCTAAAGGTGTGTGTGTATATATATATATATATATATATATGTATGTATGTGTGTGTATATTATAACAATATTTGTATTTTTCTTACACTAATTAAATAAATAAAATTTCCCCTACATAAATTTAGGTCTATCACATAACTGGATTACCAGTATTTGTTTCGGTGCACAGATTTATAAAACAAATACAAATAATAATAATTAACCAAAGCTGTTTCAGTGTATAATTGTGCCCCTTAATAAATAAATGTGGTAACACAATTATACGAACAGACCCCACTGACCTGACATTTATTATATTACAGGCTTTCCATCAATGGCATCAAAAAGTATCTATTTAAGGTGTGTACTTTCTCAAACAAAGAGTTCAACATATAAGGCAATTAATCCCAAAGTGTTAACAAAATGCATAGTTTAACCTATGAATTGCTAATTTACATCCTCTGGAAATTAGAATCAATTAACTAAAGAGGCCTAAAAAATTTAATTGACCACCTGCAGAATACAAATGTGAATATGGATATCTTTCTCACATATTAATTGTCATGTTTTGAATACTGAATCCAATTCTAACATGTAAGCACAAATAGCAGCTCCAGGTCTGTGATTTTCCCATGGAATTGTGCTTTTGTAGATTGGTTTTATATAAATCATCTGGTTGGGGATGATAGGCCTATCGTCATATTACAGCAAACCAGCAAATCTGTTTCCCAGAATGCACCAACAACTACAGACATCTCCGAAGAGGACTATACTTTCCAATGTAACACACAGAAACCTTCTCATAAGGACTAATCACACACACCCACACCTGTTCCTGATCACAGTCATCACACTACACTATAATAGAGACTGTTCAGGCACTGGTCTTTTGTGGAGTACATGCTCAGTTGCTTTCTCTTTGTCGTTACCAAGCCTTATAGTCCAGTTATTCTGGGAAACGGAGTTGCTGGTTTGCTATGATATGACACCTATCTTCAAGTCGAATAGGTAAGATTATTTTTTAATGCAACCACTGGGCTACATGCACGAGTTACTTTAATTAAGCTATAAATAAAATAACAGAACGTCATTGGGGAACAGTGGTTAGTGTTGTCAAATCACATTTCTGTGCATGTTCTCCCTATGTCTGTGTGGGTTAAATTGCACATACGTTTACAATTACATTTATTCATTTAGCAGACGCTTTTATCAAAAGTGACTTACAAATGAGAGCACACTCACACACCAATGGTAGCAGGGCAACTTAGGGTTCAGTGTCTTGCCCAAGGACACTTCGGCATGGGATCACCCGGGCCGGGATTCGAACCACCAACCCCACGATTATTGGATTAGTGGACAACCCGCTCTACCGACTGAGCCACAGCCGCCCATGGGTGTGAACGATTATGAAACTGTGGTACCCAGTAGTGGACTGGGGTCACATCAATGGTGTATACCCACCTCATTCCCATTGATCCAGGAATAGACACCAGATTCACCTGGATTCCACCCTGACAAGATAAATCTGTTACTGAATAAGAATGAACCAATAATAAACATCAATTGAAATTATCAAAGCTAAACTTTATGGCCAAATGTTTGTGGACATGTGTCCATAGGTCAGCGTTACAGTTTACAGTCATAAGTTACAGTTTGTGTGCCTTCATATGTGTCTGTGTAGGTTTCACTACGTTCTCCAGTGTCCTCCCAATGTGTGTGTGTGTGTGTGTGTGTGTGTGTGTGTGTGATCTTAAATGGTATTAATAAGATACTTCAACAAATATGGTAATGCATATAGATTTCTTCTGGGGTTTTTTTTTTTTTTTTTTTTGTATATCTCATACTAAATAGTTTTAGATCTTCAAACCAAATACAATATAAAGCAAAGGCAACTTGAATAAACACACAATACAGTTTACACACACACACACACACACACATATATATATATATATATATCACCTCTGGGATTTGGGGTTCAAATCCTGCCTACATCCTCTGTTGCATGTTCTCTGGGTGCTATGGGGGTTTTCTCCCCCCAGTCCAAGTACATGCATTGTAGGCTGATTGTCTGTATTGTGAGTGTGTGTGGGTGTCTCCTGCGATGTGTTGGCACCCTGTCCATGTCTTATACCTGAGGTCCATGCTATAGGCTCCAGGCTTCCCTGTGACTCAGTGGTATGGAAAATGGAAAAGGGCGGCTGTGGCTCAGTCGGTAGAGCGGGTTGTCCACTAATCCACTAATCGTAGGGTTGTTGGTTCGAATCCCGGCTCGGGTGATCCCATGCCGAAGTGTCCTTGGGCAAGACACTGAACCCCAAGTTGATCTCAATGGCAAGTTAGTGCCTTGCATGGCAGCTCTGCTACCATTGGTGTGTGAGTGTGCTCTCATTTGTAAGTCTCTTTGGATAAAAGCGTTTGCTAAATGAATAAATGTAAATGGATGGATGGATTTGACTAAAGCCTTCTCCAATCCTCCAGGTGGCGCTGTGACGCTTTAATCGCAAACCGTGAGCGATATCGCAGCGCCTTCAACATCAATACAAACAACAGTCCCGCTGTGGAACAGCTGCGAAATAATATTTTCTCAACTGATTTAGCTCATTATAAACAGGTGAAATTGCATTTAATTACGCACATAAATGCTGTGCGCAGTGTGTTGTCTAAAGCGTTGTTTAAGGCTCTGTTTTTGAAGCTGCGTAACCAGTCAGATGAAGTCGTGTAAATGCGATCTATTGACCCGAATGGTTTCACACTGAGGTGTAGTTAATGTACTGTGTGCACTGAGCCACTGTAAGTCTAGTGTACTGCTGTGGGATACCCGGGGCCGGTGCACTAATGTCGCATGTTGATGTTTGTTTGTTTGTTTGTTTGTTTGTTTTGTATTCACGCCCTGCTCGCGCACTCATCAGGTTTGATGGCGTTCAGGGAGTGTCGTAGTTATGCGACTTCAGATCTACTCATCTCCAAACAGCTCCGTACTGACAATAAACACACATTTTAATAATAGAAATCAAATAACTTGGCGGTTTTAGCAGGAAAAGTAAAGAGACGAATGACAAAGGATGACAACAAGCTATTCTGCATTGAGGGTTGTAGTGTTTGATGGTATTAGGACTTTGGGGTATTTGGGTTTTTTCCCCACTGTATACAGTTTTACATGTATGGGAGTTCTGAGAATAGACATTGTCTTTAGAGATATCCAGATATAGATTTATATTTAGGTACCAAGTGAACGAGTGGTAAAACTCTGACACAACTCTTCTAGTACTCAATTAATGGATCTTGTATAGTAGCACTACTTGTATTGTTCTCTGCTTGTATCTCTCATTTGTAAGTCGCTTTGGATAAAAGCATCTGCTAAATGAATACATGTCATGCAAATGTAACTCTGAATATGAGGAAGAAACCTTGAGAGGAACCAGACTCAACAGGGAACCTGTCCTCTTCTGGGTGACACCGGATAGTACAATTATAAATCATTAAACTAGAACAGCATTACTGTGTTGAAAGGATGTTCGGTATGTGCAGTGTAGTCTTTTTAATTCCAGAATCAGCTCCTGGGGACAAGTCTACAGTATCCAGCTGAGATTATCCGAGTTTTCTGGTGTCATGAGCTGGAGAGTGAAAGAACTGACACACTGTGATCGTGTCACCTATCACATTGGGGCACTAATGACAATGTACTTTCACAGGAAAGGTTTCCACATCGGGAAATGCCATTTAAATTGAATGTAAAACCTAAAATAATGCATATGCTAGATGAATGTATTGTTATTCATTCATACTGTGATGTCTTTTAGCTTAAAATTTCAAAAGGTTGTATGATTCATAGGGAAATTACTGATCAGATTAAATTTTTTTTTTTGCCCAAATTGGACCATTTATTTTTAAAATCCTAAAATGGCAAATAAAAAGCAGGGATATGCTAGCCATTTTTTTAGACCAGTGCTCACCAACTCACTTCCTGAAGATGGTAGGTCCAACCATAATAGTGCCCACCTGACCATCTAATCATTAGGTCCAACCGTAATTGTGCCCACCTGACCATCTAATCATTAGGTCCAACCGTAATTGTGCCCACTTGACTACCTAATCATTGCCTTAAGTTCTTTATCAACTATAAAATATTTTGGTTGGTGATAAGATGCTGGATAATCAAGAGTATAAAACCCAAATATCATTCTTGATTATCCAGCATCTTATCACCAACCAAAATCTAACACATCTTTTATAGTTTTGCAAATCTCTTGTGGATAATAAAGGAGCTGGTTCTGCGCATTTATATTCTTGTACTACAATTCTAAGTCTCACACCTAGATCCAGTTTTAGCATAGCCAGTCTGCCTACGTGCATGTTTTTGGACAGTGGGAGGAAATTGGGAACCTATCAGAAACATACACAAACACGGGTAGAAGAGGAATAGAAACTAATTGCCTGAGCTCAGTATCAAACCCATGACACTGGAGTTGTGAGACAACAATACTATCTACTGCTCAGTTGTGTTGCCAACTTATTACAATTCTCTGCTTTCGGTATATGATAAATAGTACTCATGTTAAACATCTTATCTTCTCCTAAATAGAGGTAGATCACAAGCAATATAATTTGATTACATATAGCTTTTTCAATATAAACAGGGGGAATTTTTTTTCAAATGTATGTTCACTTGGAAGTCAGAAAATAATTTGATTAAATTTGGGCATGTGGTGATGCACAGGGCGGCTGTGGCTCAGTCGGTAGAGCGGGTTGTCCACTAATCCACTAATTGTGGGGTTGG
>JAFFST010052156.1:0-11874 GCA_022414735.1 Noturus placidus
GAGAGAGAGAGAGAGAGAGAGAGAGAGAGAGAGAGAGAGAGAGAGAGAGAGGACCCTGTATGAACCCACTGTTCAGGATGTCTCTGAATATGACATCACTTCCACAGTACAGATAATGCTGTTGTTCGAATTACAGGGATCTGAAGATTAATGAAAATTGAATCAGACAAATTGTGTTACAGTCATTACACAAAATCAGAATCATGTAGAAGAGTTAGTCATGTGTGAGTGTGAGGGCCGGGAAACCCACTTACTTTATATTCCAAATGCCTTCATTCTCTAAAACAAATCTGTTTAGCCACAACATCATGTGACATGAAAAAAAAATATTATAATTTCAAAAATATCAACAGAATTTCTGTTTATCTTTGCCAAAAGTAATGTTCTTGATTTTGGAAACATTAAACTGTGAAATGCATTCAGCAGGACGCAAGTACAGGTTTCAGATCAGTATCAGGATCAGATAATATTTAAATCCATAGACGGCAGAGACATGACATGATGAAGCCACAGAACTAGACTGACAAATATAAAGGCTAGACAGCAAGACTTCAGCATGTTGGTCTGAGAGTCTGGATTATATGAAGGCTGAGGATCATGGATAGTTGATAGGCACAGATGGATAGGCACACATGCTGTTTTGGAGAAGGGGAATGCTGTAGCTCGGAGACTATAGTGGCCAGGAACATAGGAGGAGGGTCTGTCAATCATTTTTTGCATTAGAAACTCCTTGTGCCCATTAGTCACATGCTGCATTAGAACAAGCGATGCATCATTTTTTGCATGACCAACCTAAATCTTATTGCCCTTCTATAAGTCTCTCATTCAGCATTACTATTTCTTACTGATTGGATCCAAACTGAATTCCTCATGCCAGAAAGAATATTTATGTCTTGAACGATGAGAATGGCATTGGTTCTTTTCAAGATGTTGCATTGGGGTGCTCACAGTGTGGGTGCATGTCATAACAGGGATTCAAAGGTAAAATGTCTTTGAGGCCATCTAGTGGCTGCCTGCGGTAGCATTTCTAACCCTGGTCATTCCCATGCCAGTGAATGGAGAAGGATCCAAACTTACATTTTAAGTTACATCTTCACAAATTCTTTTTGAGCCTAGTGTTCTGTTGTTTTTGAGTCCAGTTAACATAATAGCGCCACCGATATTTTTCCTTATGTTCAATGTGTTTTAGTTACTGCAGGTGTCAGAGCGAGAGGAAAATCATGAACCATCCCCCCACCTGAAAAGTATGTTGTGCCCAGTGTGATATTTACTGCTCTTAACTGTTTATTTTCAGTTGGAACAGTAAATTAGTTACTTATACTTACTTTGATTTGATTAAATATATAGAATAATGTCAGATAGCTAGCAAATGGTCACTGAGTCTGTCATGACTCCATCCATCCATTTGCTTATCCTACACAGGTGTGCAGGGAAGCCTACAGCCTATCCCAGGGAACTCTGTACACAAGTTGGGGGACACCCTGGACTGGGTGCCAACCCATTGCATGGCACAATCGCACACACATTCACACACTATGGACAATTTGGAAATTCCAATCAGCCTACAACGCATGTCATTAGCCTGGGGAGGAAACCAGAGTACCCGGAGAAAACCCCTGAGGTATGCGGAGAACATGAAAACTACGAGGAACACTGGGTGGACGCAGGATTCAAACCCCCAAGGTGCGAGGGAAACATGCTAACCACTAAGCCTCATCATGACTTATTTTTCTTGCAATGGCAAAATCAATATATTTTGTATACGACAACAAATTAGGATTTGACGTAATAATTAATAATACTATACTAGCCATTTTGAGTCAGCCAATGTGCCATGACATGAACAAGAGTGTCCATCACCAATATGAGCACACTCTCCAACCGGCCATATCTACTGTGCATGATCGGAGTTCAGTTTTCACAAGATGATGACTCCCACTTTGACCAAACAATGGGCATTGTTTATTGATCCTTTAGTAAAATTTTGTGTAAATAGTTTTAAAACTTTAAATATCATTTTAAAGTTTCGGAAAGTCTGATTTTCTTCGTACTCGTGTGAATATGTTGATTGCCGTACAGTCCAAAAGTGTGTTAGCGAAACAGCCCTTTTGCATGTATTGACACTGTTACGTTGTTATTATATATGTGTCCCCTTTGCTCCTCCCGCCTTCTCTAGACCCCGCCTACTGCATCTTGTTCCTGCCTACTCCAGCCTTGTGCGACGGGATTGGTTGCCAGCATATACTTAAGCCTAATCAGTCTGCAGCCCAGGGCAGATCATTGACTTTGGGTTGTTAGAGAGAGAAGTGCATCTTGCCTATTTTGAATAATTTGACTGTGTATGACTATTTGCCTGTTCTGACTAATTCGATTGTGTATGACCATTTCGCCTGTTTTGACTTTGTTTATGCCCTGTCCCATTACGGCTCACGTAGGTGTATATTTGTATATAGTAATTTGTTATTTAAGTTCACGATTAGTCACCTTTGTAAATAGTGCACGGTTAGAGTGGTTAGTAGGAAGTCGGTGCCATTTGTGTTTCACCCTTTTCTCCTGTTTTGGGTTAGCCAGGGAGTGAGGGAAGAAGGTGTATTTTTGTTTTCTTTTCTTGTAGTTTAGTCAGGTAAAGTTTGGTAAAGTTAGAGGGACTTTTGTTTATTATTTTGGCCTGGCTGGCTTCTGAAGATTAAGACCACTGTGTATAGAAAATAAACAACCCAAAACGCAATATTGGTCTCGCCAACCTTTTCTTTCTTTTTTTTTTTGTATGTTGCGGCCCGACCTAGACCGGGTTCGTAACAACACACACAAACATAAAAGTATATGCATACATAAAAGTGTATTTATTCATACAAATGACACGATGTGAAGTTGATCAACTCAAGGTTTTCTTTAATTAGTCTCTATGCGTACATTTAAACACATTCAGAAGCACAAGTTGAATACAAATGTTTTTTGTATGTCATGCTAATAGTGGGTATTTTTTTTTTATTAATCCAAACTTTGAACATGTTTTTAAACTCTAAAATAAGCTGTAAATGAAAGTATTTTTTAGATCATATTGCAGTTCTCTTGACTTTATTTACATATGTGACCATGAGGTAATCCAAAAGTAATCAGATTATGTTACTTTCTTATTGGGAAACTTGGATTACGTCACTGACATTTTTATGAAGTCATTTGTAACTGTAACGGAATACATTTTTAAAGTAACCCTCAAGACCCTGATTATAAGCAGTATGGTCGCTTATCTTGGTGTTTCCACCAATAGCAACAGAGAGCTTTGTCCACTTTGCATTACAGTGAACTGGTTCATTCATTTCAGAATTGCTTACAAGTCTTCGGTATAAAGTCACCAGTGTGCCCCGCTGATGTTGAGTGATTGCTGATCTTGAATTTCTTCAGCTCAGCTTGCATAGGAAAATGATTCTTAATAGTTGGACCAATAGGTGAAAAATAAAATTAATAAAATAAAAAGGGTATGAGTCAGGTATTCAGTTAAATGAAATGTGGTTACAATAAGCTGAATATTACAACTCCAATTACTTTATTAGTGAAATGTTATACAGTGGAAAGATGGTAACTTTATTACTCCAATTAAGTAATACAAAGGTTGACTTTTAGTAATGTTCTTTTGTTGATCTAGTTAGATTATTTAAGCTGTGGTATAAAGTGAACGAAGTTAAAATAGATGCTTATAGGCTACATTATCCATCCATCCATCCATCTTCAACCACTCCTTTTCAGGGTCACCGGGATCCTGGAATCTATCCCAGGGAGCATCGGGCACAAGGCGGGGGACACCCTGGACAGGGTGCCAGACCATCACAGGGCACAATCACATACACACTCACACACACATTCATACACTACGGACACTTTAGACACGCCAATCAGACTACCATGCATGTGTTTGGACTGGGGGAGGAAACCGGAGGAAACCCCTACAGCATGGGGAGAACATGCAAACTCCACACACACACACAGGCCCCGGGCGGGATGCGAGCTCCGGACACTGGAGGTGTGAGGCGAACGTGCTAACTACTAAGCCACCGTGCCCCCCATTATGTTATAAGTAAACATTTGAGATGTCTGAAATACTGGTTACACTGAAATACTCTCTATTTCTCGTTAATTTTTTTTTACTTTCATCATTAGATGTCATGGACTTATATGCAACTTTTTCTTCTTATGGTTTGTCTCGGACAAGCTGTTCTTTGGTGTTTTTGTGTGTATTTAAACAAGGGAAGTCATTTTGAACCATAACATAATGGATGTAACATTTTTTCCCAAACACAATAATAAAACCCTTAAATAAATAAGGGCTATACCATGATTGCATTTAGGACTGTTGATGATTCATTGGGTATGTGATCAACAAAACTGGATGACTGCATTCTTCAAAAACAGTTTATTTTAATTTATGCTGTGATATCGCCACAATCTGGTGTAACCAGCATGACTCCTTGTGTCAATGTTGCTTGGTGTATTGGTTGTTGGCAATGTACTTGTGTGGTGAATGTTTTCTTGGCACACACCAGGCTCAGTTTTCCAGTTACATATCACTTGAATGCATAATACATACAGGTTAATAGGATGCTATTAAGACAACATGAACCAAATTTCCTAAGCAGTTTGGGATGCTAACAATGTCCAAAAACGAGTTCTCGTTTCCATCTTATTCAGAATTTTCTTTCCAAGGTTACTCCCACTGTTGCCCACTTAAAATCAAATGCATCAACCTGCCAGTAAGTGCTTTTTTTAAGGCCTATGTTCTCTATCTATATCTCTATGTCACTATAGCCCCTGACCCCTTCTTCCACCTCATTAGCTGGACTGGTGAAAATTGAAAAATCATCTTCAACTGTCTGGTTTGGGTGAGCCTGTGGCCACTGTAGCCTCAGGTTATTGTTCTTGGCTGACAGGAGAGGAACTTGATGCGATCCTCTAGTTTTGTAGCCCACCTGCCTCAAGGTTTGGCATGTTGAGCATTCTGAAATGCTTTTCTGCTTACCACAGTTGTATATGGTGGTTATTTTGGCTTACTGTAGCCTTCCTGTCAGCTCAAACCAGTCTGGCCACTTCTACCTTAACGATTCATCAACAAGACATTTCTGCACTGCTGTTTACTTCATTCTTTCTTGTTTGCTTTTTGCTAATCAGATACTGTTGTGCATGTTAATACCAGGAGATCAGCAGTTTATGAAATTAAAAAAAAAATAAAAATCATTGAGATCACATTTACCCCCACATACAGTATATATGGTGACCACTAATGGTACTAATTATATAAAATATCATGAATTTTTCATGACATCATGAAAAGAATCATCATTTTATATCTAAAAATACCATTAAAATGTAAATCTATGAACAATAGCATAGAATGTATGGAAAGACTAATTTCTAAGAATCTACAATAGATGGATAGATAGATAGATAGATAGATAGATAGATAGATAGATAGATAGATAGATAGATAGATAGATAGATAGGGAGGGTTTGATGAAGTTTAATGCTCCATTGGATTTATGTTGGTGTGAGCAACATTGCTTACCTTATGTGGCTATAGTATGCAATGATGGACCATCTCAAGCTCCCAACATGATGGCAGATGGACAGCAGAGGGAGATGAAGTAACAATTTAGGACGTTTTAATCTACGCTTGAACAAGTCACTCAGAAATACAGTTGATCAACAATTGTATTGTATGAGAATGTTAAGTAGATCCTCTGTTTTACATATTACCGTATGTACAATTTCTGAGCTGCACTAAATTAAAAAAAAAAGTATTATAAAGATTTTTATAAGACTCTTATCAAATCAAATGATATATTTAATATTTGAGGAACTAAAGTTCTTCTCCATTACTTAAATAATAATAATATCTATGAAACGGCAAGAAATAGGGCTAGGATCTTTGTTCTGATATTATTTGTGTATTTATCTCTATTTTGTTTTTTCTGAATTCTGTATGTGTTATTTGGTTTTTGGTAATTTTGGCAAAAATTGTATTTTTACCTTTTGAATTTTAGCTTTAGAAGTATTTCTTATGTTATTCTTTTTATAGATTACCCAGTACTGAACTCCCACTGCACATGTTCTTTCCACCCACCTCCATTCATTTCCCTCCAGTTCTGAGTCTGATTATTTTACATAAATCATATCACCACACGCTGCATGTTTGAGCTTATGTGATCTTAACAAAGGAAGTGAATGTGAATTGAAATGGTTTTTTTTTCTTGGATTAAACTAAATATATCTAAAATGCGTTTATTCCATGAGTTCTACCTGTTAAATAATCCATCCATCCATTCTCTATACTATTCATGCTATACAGGGTCACAGGGGAGCCTGGAGCATGTCCCAGGGAACTCGGGGCACAAGGCAGGATACACTCTGGACAGCATGCCAGACCACTGCAGGGCACATATGAACACATATCCATACACCCATTCACACACTATGTACAGTGTGGAAATGCTAATCAGCATGTCTTTGAACTGGGGGAGGAAACCGGAGTACCTAGAGGAAACCCAAAAAGTGGGGGAGAACATGCAAACTCAAGCAGACACAGGGTGGAAGTAGGAACCAAACCCCCAACCCCAGATGTGCGAGGCAAATGTGTTAACCCCTAATAACTACGGTTGTTAACTATAAACAGGGCGGGTAATATTCATAATATAGAATCCAGAAAATTGCTGCAAAAATGGATTTTTATTTACTTCTTAACTGAAGTTTAATTATTAAGGTTTTATTATTATAATTTTTATGGTAGTGATTAGGCCTGCATTCATGAAAGCATTTTTATAAAGAAACAAACAAACAAACAAACAAACAAACAAAAACAAACAAACAAACAGACAAACAAACAAAAAAGCCACAGACATTGCTAGAGTTAAAATGTTTTTATTGAAAAATTCTAATCTAACACACAAATTAAATGCTGTTGCTGCTTTTCTTGTTTTTATGCCACTTGTGATGTCTGGGCTTCACGGATCTTAAGGACTGCCATTCTTTCAAAAGTTGCATGCATTTTTATAATATTATATATTTTATAAATAGTTGCTTCCTGCAAATAATTCATCCTCAGATACTTGTATATAGTGCAAACAGGTGTGTATCTCATTAGTTCCTTTCGCACCCTACACCAGGCACTACTGAAGGAAAAAAAGAATGTGCTGAAAGCTCCAGAAGACACTGCAATAAAACAATCCAAGAACAATAAAACATATGGACTACCAAAGTAGTATTAAAGAAAATTAGGCATTTAAATAGCTATTATTTGTCTTAATAACAGAAAACAAATGATCTATTTAAAAGATGGCAGGGGACAGTGCATCCTAAAGTGTTTTCTTAGAAGGAATTATTAATATACTGTATATGCTTGTGTTTGACATTGTACTAAGGGGATATATATGTATTTTTTTTCAGTGTAATTGCTGTAGCAGTAAATGTGCTGCTATCACCATAATAACAGGGGACATTTTCTCAGTGGGCAGTCTTTGAAAGAATCCCGGCTTTACATCTAAACTCTGCCAACTACAAAGTGAGCGAGTGCCGCCCTTTCGTTCTCTTAGGCATCATGTTAGGTTTCTCTGTCTACTCCTACACTGCATTTGTGCTCAGACTACAGGATGTTTTGTTGATCACTTGGCAATATTTTCCTAGTATTTAGTCCAGCACAGTTTGAACTCAATAATCAACAAACTTAGCTGGCTGTTGATTATGTTCAGGTGGCGAGAAATGGCAAATGTCCATTCATGACAAACAACAAGCGGAGAGCAAATGAGAGGAACACGAGAGGAAATATTGCGGTTAATATAGTTGGATGAGTCAATAATCTACCTTTCCATAGAGAAGTTATGTTGTGATTTTTTTTGGCATTTACATGAAGCACAACAAGATCTAACATAGATGTAATACAATTCATTCATTTATTCATTTCACGTGACTTCTTTATCCTTGAAATATTTTTGACTTCAGCTTCCTTTGGCTTATAGGCATAGACTAAATAATGTTTTTAAGAACCCAAAACTGTATACAGTACCATAACAACGACCAACTTTGTCTTGATACGTGAAATTCTGGAGGGACATCGGACGGTGTGGCGTGGGGATGTAATGACGTGCTGTTAATCGATTTATGTTCTATAACGTAAAATGGGAACTTGAAAGGAATCTTCTAAAAGCAACTCATGTAAACACCTTAAACAGAATACTGTCTTATTCAGAATAAGGTCAATAATGAGATTACTGATGTCCATGTAAACGTAGTCAGTTATGTTCCTGTCTAAATTATTCTATTTAGTTAGTTAAACAGACATCTCTGACATGTCTAATATTTACTAGTCCACTTGTTCACACACACATACACACGCACGCACACATGCACGCACGCACACATGCACGCACGCGCGCGCACACACACACACACACACACACACACACACACACACACACACACACATTCAAGGTAGTGAAATTTTCAGGTTAGTGATGAGCTGTTATTTTATTAACCTACTACACTTTACCTAAAAACTAAAAGGTACTACTGTTTGTACCAGTTAGTAATTAAATCATTTCTTTTACATGAGCCAATAGTGCCTAGAAGAGCAAAGGGGTGGTCTCAGAACAATAGAGCTCCTAAAATGTGGTCAGTTTTCAAGTTTAAAGGGGACCTATTACGCAAAATTCGCTTTTAGAGTGGGAAAAATAAGTACTGGACGTCTCAACATTATTTTCAGTAAATATATTTCCCATGAGACTATTTGCATTAAATTTTCACCAGACACCAGTACTAACTCAAGAAATCTGGAAATATAAAAAATTCACAACATTAAAGTCCATAAATAAAGTTATGTGCAATACAGTTGAATGACACGGGAAAAAAGTATTGAACACGCTAAGAAAAAGCAGTTCTCCAAGTAATTATCCCCCCTATCTGTGCAAATTAATATTAGCTGGGTTAATAAATTGATGGTCTATAAACAAGCTTTAAGTTACCAATTTGTCACACAAGAAACGTCTCATGATGGGTAAAAGCAAAGAGTTCTCCCATGACCTTCACAACCTTATTGTTGTGAAACATATTGATGGAATCGGATACATTTGTATTTGTATACATATGTATTTCAAAACTTCTGAATCCTCCAGTAAGCACCATTGGGGTCATTATCCACAAGTGGAAGCAACGTCACTCCATCATCAAACGGCCACGCACAGAAGCTCCTCACAAGATTTCTGACCAGGGAGTCAGAAGAATAATCAGAAGAGTAGCCCAAGAGCAAAGGACCACTCGGAAAGGGCTCCAGAAACACTTGGAGGCAGCAGGTGACATCATCACAGAAAAAACAAGAGGCAATGCACTCCACTGCTCACGCTCACCCGCAAACTCCATTACTAAAGAAAATGTCAAAGCTTGTTTAAAGTTTGCTACAACTCATTTGGACAAGCCTATGAAATACTGGGAGAGTGTAGTCAGGTCAGATGAGAGCAAAATTGAGTTTGTGGATAAGAAATGGCACTGCACATCACCCTAAAAACACTACACCAACAGTGAAGTTTGGAGGTGGAGCATCATGGTGTGGGGCTGTTTTTCATCACATGGTACTGGAAGACTTCATATAATTGAAGGAACGATGAATGGAGCCCTTTACCAGGAGATTCTTGAGAAGAATCCGCTGCCATCCACCAGGATGATGAAGCTGAGACGTGGGTGGAGCTTCCAGTAGGACAACGATCCAAAACATACAGGAAAGGAAACTCTCAATTGGTTTCAGGGAAAAAAACAAATCAAGATGTTAAGAATGGCCCAGTCAATGAGAACCTGACTCGAATCCAACTGCACAAGATGTTCAATGGACCAAAATCACACCTGAATAGTGCAGCAGATTAATTTCTTCATACAGGAAGTGTCTTTAAGCAGTCGTTACAAAAAAAGGCTTCTCCACTAACTATTAAATACATTTCAGTTAGTGTGTTCAATACTTTTTTCCCGTGTCATTCCACTTTATTACCAATAACTTTATTTATAGACTTTAATGTTGTGATTTCTTTATATTTCCAGATTTCTGGAGTTAATACTGATGTCTGGTGAAAATTTCATGTGAATAGCCTCATTGGAAATATATTTACTGAAAAAAATATTGACGCGTCCAATACTTATTTCCTCCACTGTATACTACATCTTGTAAAAAGGCTTAAAATAGTTGTCCTTTAATTTTAATGAATTCAAAATGCAGAAGAATTCCATTTTAGGATTCATTCAATTTTAAACTCGAAAACTGACCACATTTTTAGGAGCTCTTTTGTTCTGAGGCCACCCCTTTGCTCTTTGCAAGACCATGGACCATGCAAAATGGCAAACCTCTGTAAAAACCAAGAAATGAGTTTTCAGGTAAAAAGGGAAAGCAACAGAGTAATAAAACCAGAATCAACATTGGCTTGGCTTTTAAAGGTTTTAAAGATTTTAAAGGTTTTAAAAGCAACCCAGAAATGTTTTTTTTTTCTTACTCAACCCCGATAGCTAGCCATGTAGCTCTTTGTTCACAGGTCTCACAATATTTCTGTCATCAGCTGTTGCTGTTTTCCCTGGCTCTCCCATTTGTGTCTGTTTCTCAGTACACCAGTGGTTTATTTCTTTTTCAGGACATTCTAAATGGTTATATAGGCTATGCCCAATGTTTGT
Source organism: Noturus placidus (assembly GCA_022414735.1). NCBI lineage: Eukaryota > Metazoa > Chordata > Actinopteri > Siluriformes > Ictaluridae > Noturus > Noturus placidus. Next base: position 10,690 of record JAFFST010052156.1, read on the forward strand.
GCAATGGCTTTGATTGATTTTCCCTCTTTTCTCAGTGTCATATATGTCTTGCTTTTCTCCCATAGACAGCACTCTGATCTTTATGTTGGCTTATCCTTTTTTTTTTTTTTTTAAACAACAAATGCAGTCTTCATAGGAGAAACTGAAGGCTAAACTGTTCAGAGCTATTTATTGTTGAAACAGTCAATCTAACAGGATACCAGGAAATCAAAGCTGAAATTCTAAACCAGGGGTGTCCAATCTTATCCGGAAAGGGCCGGTGTGGGTGCAGGTTTTCATTCCAACCAAGCAGAAGCCACACCTGAGTCTATTGAAAGCCATGATCAACTGATTAAACAGGTGGATTCAGGTGTGGCTCCTGCTTGGTTGGAATGAAAACCTGCACCCACACCGGCCCTGTGCGGATAAGATTGGACACCCCTGTTCTAAACTATCTTCTCATCTTCATCTTTTGATCTCAAATATCTGCTTCTGTTGCTGCTAACTAGGACACTCAGTGGTGTGAGCATGTGGTTCAATCTGTCCAATGAGTCATTAGGATGGAAAGACATGTATGGCATGTAAAAAATTGGTCCTCTAATACAAAAGCTAATAACAGACAATACATCAGTCACTAATCATACTTTCACTGACATTTAAACATATAGCCTCAGTTTGGAGATTTAAAATATTATTTAGTCTACAAATTTCACTTAGGAGAGTTAGTGATCTTTACACACTTTTCATGGGTTGCCATGCTAGAGCCATCTGTGCTGTCAACACCAATGCTTGTAACCAAGCTTCAGAGGTGCATGCTCACACACACACACACACACACACACACACACACACACACACACACACACACACACACACACACACAAGAAATTGTGTAGCTCCATGGAAAACTAAAACAAATCTAACACCAGATGTCTTTTGACCAAATGCTGTTTGTGGAATTCTCATATTTTCATGGATTACACCCAGATACACTGAAATACTCAAGACTTCATGTGGTTTAAAGGTCACACAGCTGTTGATTCTGATACCCAAATCACACGTTTCCACAGTGCCCAAATTATCCGCTGTCCTCAGCAGTCATTCAAAGGCTTGGACCTTCTACAGCTACCAGTGTGGGTTCACACACACACACACACACACACACACGCACACACACACACACACACACACACACACGAAGTGTAT
>JAFFST010052156.1:51182-62743 GCA_022414735.1 Noturus placidus
CCAATGGTAGCAGAGCTGCCATGCAAGGTTCTAGCTTGCCATTGGGGGCAACTTAGGGTTCAGTGTCTTGCCCAAGGACACTTCGGCATGGGATCACCCGGGCCGGGATTCGAACCGCCAACCCCACGGTTGGTGGATTAGTGGACAACCCGCTCTACCGACTGAGCCACAGCCGCCCCACAGTAGTGAGTAGCACAGTAGTGTACCTTCCCAGAAGTGGTCGACCTTGTAAAATTCCTCCAAGGGCACAGCAACTACTGATCCAGCAAGTCAGAAAAGACCCAAGAACAACATCAAAGGATCTACAGGCCTCTTGCATCAATAAAGTTCACTGTTCACTCCACTATCAGAAAGACACTGGGCAGAAATGGCATCCATGGAGGAATAGTGAGGTGAAAACCACAGTAACATAGAAGAACATTAAGGCTCATCTGAATTTTGCCAAAACACACCTTGATGATCCTCAAACCTTTCGGGAGAATGTTCTGTGGACTGATAAATTGAAAGTGGGACTGTTTGGAAGACAGGGAAACCGTTACATCTGCCATAACCAAACACCGAATCGCACAAAAAGAACATCCCTACAGTCAAGCATGGTGGAGGTAGTGTGATGGTGTGGGGAGGCTTTGCTGATTCAGGGCCTGGGCAACTTGCAATAGTTGAGGGAAACATGAATTCTGCTCTCTACCAGAAAATCCTAAAGGAGAATCTCCTGTCTTCAGCCTGTAAATTGAAATCCGTGCACAACTGGATTATGCAGCAAAGCAATGATCCGAAGCATAATAGTAAATCCTAGTCCTAGAAGTAAGTGAAAGACTGATCTCCAGTTATAAGAAGTGTTTGTTTGCAGTTGTTGCTGGTAAAGCTGGCACAACCAGATTTGATGTTTAAGGGGACAATTAGTTTTTCCATTGCTGATGGGTGTTGGATAACTTTTTTTGCTTCAATAAAAAAAACTGTAGAGTGTTTAATCAGGTTGCCTTTGTTATATGTTGTATTTCATTGGAAGAGCTAAAACTATTTAGTATGAGATATACACAAAAACAGAAGAAATCGGGATGGGGTCAAATACTTTCCACTCCATTGTACATACATGTGTTGCATAGCTGAAGAATCGGTGCACTTTAGGTATGGAAATTCAGACTGAAAATGGTCCATTAGTCATAATTATCATAATATTTAAAAGAAAACTCACAGACACAAAGAAGAAATCTGAAAAGTATGAAATGTGTTCAGGCTATATTTGTGTTGTTTGGTGATTCTGTTGCTAATTTGCTTGTTGCTATTTTTGTTATTCACGTGGGAAGTTAGCAGCTGTGTTCCACACTGACACCACAGGGGTGATTCTAACTACTGTCAGCTTGTTCTTAGGTGCAGGTAGGGCAGAGCCCAACCATATACAGTAAATTGGCCATTTACCAAATTCTAATCACTCATTCAACTCCATATATACTAATTTAATCAGTTTAAAAAAACATAATTACCTCTTTGAGTGACCTTTTTTTTAACGTTGCTGTTTGACAGATATAATCTGAATTTCCATTGATTTGCTCATCTTGTACGGCAGCATTCTCAGCATCCCATTAAGCTCCACAGACCTAACTGATCTTGTACCTAGTGGTTAAAAAGGGGAACTACAACAAGCAATAGTAAAGTCCCATGGGGAAGAATCATGCTGCCCCATGGATGTTCTGTGCATGTTTTGGTTATGCTGACAGGACAGTTAATAGTATTACATCTTGGCATCATGTTTAACCTGCAATTACTGTACAACATGCTCACTTACTCCTTGATGTTTAAGTGTTACCATGCAATCTGAAGAAAGATTTTTATTTGCTGAATGATCGTATTTAATATTTGCCTACACACGCTGATTTGCTTCTTTAATCTCCTCTCAACTGGTTGTGTGGTTTCTATTTTTATAGTTTAATCACAATGAAACATTAATCAGGGTAATTACGTGAGTTAGAATTGCACTGCAGGAGCTAAGTAAACACAGGACAAATTATATGTCATAATGTTACTAAGCCATTAACTTTTTCCCCTATAATATTTTAGCCCTTGGCAAAATATGAATCAATGTCTATCACATCTAAATACATTAAAGTTGATGGCAGGCAGGGGGGAAATGTTCCGATGTTTAGACACAGGGGATGCTAATCCATCACTTTACCTTTTGCTCAGTATTAGTGTTCACCACTCACACAGAGCTTCACCATTCTTCAGTACTTTTGGGCAACATTTTAATCCATCTTATCAGCTAAAGTGCACTCCTGTCTTCTCCAAGGTCACTGACACCATCATATAATGCTCAATATTTTTTATATCCCTTCCCAGACTCACATTCATCTCACTGCATGTCCCCTGTCATCCTTCCATTTCCAAGCCCTATATATCCTCCACTACTCCATTGCTTATATGCATGTTGTGGGAAGTTGATTATGAGATCCATTCAAACACTTGCTCAGCATCCAAAACACACTCACAATGCAATCCCCACCCCACCCCACCCCACCACAGACCACCATAATCTCAATTCCTGGAAGTGCTTTGCCATAATGGAGTGTATCCACACTGAAAGCAATGAGCCTACTTGCTTGTGTCTGTTGTCATCCAACAGTGATGGACGATACAGTGTTATGTAATGGGTGTGGCTGGTGGCTAAAATCTTGTGTATTCCTTATGTAATGCATTTTGTGGTCTAGTGTGAGTACAACCCCATGGTGTATACTTGCAAAGCATGAAAGTAAAACAGACAGAGAGAGAGAGAGAGAGAGAGAGAGAGAGAGAGAGAGAGAGAGAAGAGACCGTATAATATTCAGAACTAATCTCTGCTGAAAATGATTTCAACAACTAACCGAAAGACTTAATACAATTCATCCATGGTTTGTGTATACATTTTCATACTAGATACCACATGCTGGCACATGATGTGGCCAGCAGTCAGTCATTTTTCCAAATATTTTTGACTGAAAATGGCAGCACAGTGTTCCTGGTTCAGTCCAGAGCTCAGGTTACCATCCTCCCACTGTGTACAAAACATGCAGGTAGGTGGAATGGCTATGCTTAAGTGCCCTAGGTTTTCTCCTAAGTTTGCCAGTTAAGAACTACTTTTAGCCTTTGGATTCTTTGTAAAAAATAAATAAACACGGTGGATTAGTGGTTAGCGCGTCCGCCTCACACCTCCAGGGTCCGGGGTTCGAGTCCCGCCGGTGCCATGTGTGTGCGGAGTTTGCATGTTCTCCCCGTGTGTCAGGGGTACCCTCCGGGTACTCTGGTTTCCTCCCATAGTCCAAACACATGCATGGTAGTCTGATTGGCGTGTCTAAAGTGTCCGAAGTGTATGAATGTGTGTGTGAGTGTGTATGTGATTGTGCCCTCTGATGAACTGGCACTCTGTCCAGGGGGTACCCCGCCTTGTACCCGATGCCTCCTGGGATAGACTCCAGGTTCCCCGTGACCCTGAAAAGGAGTAAGCGGTAGAGGATGGATGGATGGATGGATAACAAAAGTAAATAAATAAATACAAACGTACATAAATCCGGCATAGGCCGTCAGCTGACCTGATGCCCAATGAGTATTTATGTCAGTTATTTAAGATAAAAACCACAAAATAAGACAAAAGCAATCACTAGTGAAGAAACCTTTGGCAGTTTATTTTTATTTTAAGATTATGATTAATTAATAAGAAATCCAGAGTGCTGGAATTCAGAGCCAAATAAACCAAAAGAAAATGTTCTACGGTCAAATTATTTTATAATATTTAATTATATATAACATATTTACTAGATATAAACTGTATATAAAATTTCCCTCACTATATTAATATAATATTGCAATGTTATAAGGTTGTGCTGATAAATTTACACATCCCTTTCAGAACCTCAAAATGTTAATAATTTTTTTAATCATAAAAAAAATTGTTGTTTATTTAGTTCTGTCTTGAATAAGCTAGTTCACATAATAGATGTTTACATGTAGTTCAAAAGACACAATAATAACTGAATTCACACAAATGAACCAGTTCAAAAGTTTACACACGCTCAATTCTTAATACTGTGTGTCGTTACCTGGATGATCCACGACTGTGTTTATGTTTCATGAGAGTTTTCATGAGTCCCTTGTTTGTCCTGACCAGTTAAACTGCCCACTGTTGCTTTTCCAGCATGTTCTGCATATTTGACTCCTTTCCAGCAGTGACTATATGATGTCGAGATCCATCTTTTCACACTGAGGACGACTGAGAGACTCGTTCACGACTATTATATAAGGTGTAAACATTCACTGAAGCTCAAGAAGGCAACATGATACATTAAGAGCCAGGGGGTGTAAACATTTGAAAATTTTTAATTGTTATTATTTTGTCTTCTGGGATACATGTAGATATATCTGATATAGCTTCTGAAGGGAAGTACTACGTGAAGAAAAAAAAATAATAATTTACACTAACCATCCTGTTCAAAAGTTTACACCCCCAAATAGCTTATTCGGGGCTGTACTAAATAAGAAACAAAATGCCATTTTTATGATCCCTCTTTTATCTTTTATTTTAATTATTAATATTAACATTTTGCAGATTCTGCAAGGCTTATGTATATTCATGCACACAACTGAATTACCGTATTTTACATCTTTAATTTAAATGGTTGTAATTGTAGATTAATCAAGCTGGCTACATTACTCAACCAGCGACACATGCTACAAAAAAAAAAAAAAAAACCTGCTTATAGCTGGGGATGTATAAACAAGCACAATGTATACGGCAGCACACAGTATGCATATTCTGAGAGTGATTCATCCAGAAATCAGCCTGAAACAGAAGCAAAACTGTAGCAAAGGTTAAGCTCTGTGCAGATATGGAGATGAGTACAGCCACTGAGAATATCAACTGCTTCTTTATCTATGCTGGGCCATGATAAGGCCTGGGAATGCAATTATCACCCTGAAGAGTTGCCTTTTTCAATATATTCAGCAATTTATTAAATCCACCCACGATATCTAAAAAATATGTACTTTCCTCTCTGCCTTAGATGGTACAAGCAAAGGTCTTACGACATGATTTTGGTTACAGGCCTGAACATTTTAACATTTGAAACTCATTTTGACATGTGCTGTGTGTACAAAGAGTAAACATAAGAGAAGATCTTGCCCAAGAGAGGTTGGTGTGTAGCCTGAGGCGCAGCTCAAAAATATATCTTCTTGTATATTCGCCATGTCAGAGCTCTAGAGGGGCTATGAAGAACTGAAGCACTTTTCAAGTGTACAAAGGCACCAAGTGGATTTCTTGTAGCTTTCCTCTTTTGTTCCCGATAAGGCTGTGTTGCTTTCATCTAATATGCAAGGTTATGTAGAGGTTAAAATGGAACAATTTCAAGTTTGACTGTGTTTTCTGATTGAATGACTGCATCCACATAAATATTCATAAAATAACAGTAGGGCACATATTCTTTCACTTTTTTTTTTTTTTTTTTTTCGCTTTTTGCAGTCCACAGGGAAGTCCACAAGACCAAAATTAAGAAACCTGAGAGCCATGACAGCTCAGTTCAACATAAGAATCTGAACAACAGGACTTATAGGAACAGAAGAGATGTTCAGATGAGCACACATTCCAGCATGTGGAGAAAGCAAAAAGTCCTCCAGCGAAATCTCCCAGAGGATCCGTTCAAGTGGAAAGAGCCTTGGTGAGTGGGAGAGCAAGGAGCAGAAGTCATGGAACAGAAGAAATAAAAGATCCAGGATGTGAACAAAGCAGTGGAGCTGGCTGGATAGGTGGGAGGCAACAGCTCAGAGCATGAGATGCGTGGGAAGGGGTGGACCAGGGTTGCCAAGCACTCTCACCAGGAAGCAGGAAAACTGTGCCGAAATGAATCGAGTTACAGCCTCAAACATGGCAACCAGAAATAGTTCATTAGCATTGAACATGGTTTGTATAGGATCATCTAAGTCAATGAGCATGACATGATGTTTTGAGTGTGTCAGAAGGTCTAAAAGGAAATTGTTTGCTAAAGGCCATGGTAGTAGAGAGCTAGATAATCTGATAAGTGGAATATACATAAATCAGCACATGCCCTATATGACAGGCATAGTAGCCTTTACAAGATGTATAAAATAACCCAAACACCTCTGTGAATACTTAGTGTTTTACTACGATTTTTACATGTTGCCTGTTACTGGCTTAATGCAATTATCCCCTTATTAATATATGCCATAATATAGCTAATGCATAAATATAGTTTGTAAAAAAAAAAAAATTCAAAATGATTTTCAGAACACCAAATCTAATATTCACATCTAACTCTCATGTTGGTGCAACTCTATAGCACAGCAGCAAGTGTTTCCACCTCACGGCTCCAGGGTTTGATCCTGAGCTCGGCTTACTGTCTGGATTTCATTTTCTTTTTGTGATTGTTGCGGCCAAAAATGCTTGATTTTGCTGCAGCTTTTTCGAGGAAAACTACTTGAATTTGGCAAATCTCAATTGCACGAAATTGTTTTGCATGGTTTCGCAGTGATGTTTGTTAGTAAATGAGACCTTTTAGCTGTATTCATGTGCGACATACATAAATCGAAGACGGCTTTGACTGAATGCGCTTTACGATCGCTTCACACAACGTGTCTTGGCCCAGATCTGTGGAAAATCTGCGGTAATTTTGAACAATTTCATGCTCCTCCGAATATTGTGGAGTTTCCTTGATGTTGCAATAATTTCTCCAATTTTAAAATCATGAAATCGTAGAGGGACTGGTTTCATGTTCTCACCATGTCTGTGTCGGTTTTCTCCAGGTTCTCCAGTTGCCTTCGATCTCCAAAAAACGTGCCCTTTAATGGATTCGCTATGATAAATTGCCAATAGGAGTGTTTCACACTGCCAATAAGAGTGTTTCACATTCTCCTATTGGCTAAATTGCCAATAGGAGAATGTGCATGGTACCCCGAGTGGTCTCACCCATGGTGTGTTCCTGCCTCATTCCCAGTGTTCCCTGGATAGGGTCCGGATCAATCACAACCCTGACCAAGCTAAAGCACTTACTGTAGATTAAATGAATAAATTAATGATTCTTATTAAGAGAATAACAGCACTTGCATTTTCACCCATGCAGGAAACCACAAATCTAGTCAATGAGAAATAGTGGCAGGCTTTTGGAATAGAAGGAGGAAAAAAAACACCTTCAATGACTGCTTTACCTTTAATACAGCATGCGATATTGAACCGACTAGATTGTTGAAAAGCTAGTGCTTTTTCAAGTATTTTTACGCCAGACATTAATTTCATTAAATCTTGTTTACACCATTTCGGTAAGCAGCAGTGAGTGTAAATGACCTGGAGCATGTTTGAGGTGGCAGCATGAACAGTGTGATGGAGCCGGAGTCCATCTGTGAGTGGAACAGTATGAGGTGGGAAGATATGCTGGTTGTTTCAAACAAAAATCTCAATTCTGTGAGTCAAAAGCAATTGCCAAGGATAAGCCCTTGAGCAGTGATGTGATATTACTGCTGCAGAGAGAGATAGGGAGAGAGTGAGAGCTCTCGACTCTGCATTAGACTCATTTATAAATTGCTTATGCTTTACTGATGCCCTCAAATACATCCAGTGATGCACAGAGAAGGCAAGGAAGACAATATAGTCCCACAAACCACAGCCTGTTCTCATTTTTGTGCTCAACAAATGGTACTGCAGCATGAGAATCAACACTGTATAGGCCCTCCAGTCAGGCATAACTTCTTTTATCTTGGTTTCAAGGACACACGCTCACTCATCCAGCTGCACCTTTGAGAACTTGGACTGCTCTCACATATCATTCATTCCATCACACGTATCAGGACATGCATGTACATATTGTGTATAGCATATATACAAGCTCATCTGATATTACAATGGACATTCTGTATTAAGATATGTATAGTTTGTGTATAGATATGTATAGTCCGTATGAGGAGTGCGTGAAATACACCTATTGTAAGTGTAATACATGAATGCTTAATGGACTCTGAAGGCCTGAAGTGTTTTCGGTGTACTGACACTTATTGAATGGTGTATCATTTCTTGTAAGCCTTCAGAGTGTTGGAAAGGCATTTCACATGGGGGGACGTCAACTTATGAAACTGAAACGCCTCCGACCCACTTCCACACCAATTGGCAGGTGGCAATGTGTAAATGATTGCGGGTGGAGTTGTGGAAGCTTCGACCCTGTGTGTCTGACACCCTTTCTTTAAATGTGTTAATCACAGTGTTGAGCAGTAGTGAAGCTATCGTTTTAACTGCATTTCCCATTACAAGGTGGAAGCATTTTTACATCAAGCAGCTTGAATTTTCTCGACCACGTGACAGCTCTACACTCTACTCTGATTAAAACTACTGTAAATAACTGTATACAGTAGTTTAGACAATGCTAAAATAATACAAAGAACGTAGAGTTTACTCTTCTAATAATAGTTGAGCAGGTTATACGCTGCATACCCTGTTGGCCATTTTTCACATTCAATTCAGTGCGGTGACGCTGTTTCTTATTGAATCAGTGTTTAGGGACTTTTCGTAGAATAACTTGGAACTAACTGCAATATTAAAGTCACTTGTCAAGTTGTCAAACTGTAATACCTTATTCAATTGATTCATTTCCCACAGATGAGGTGAAGGATTGAATAAGTATTTTTAGTTATCTTGGAGCTGTTATTTGCCATGATGGAAAGCCCAGAAACAGATGTGGATAGGGAATGACCTTGATGCCTTGGCGAACACACACACACACACACACACACACACACACACACACACACACACACACACACACACACACACACACAGTGAGAGACGGTGAGATAAGCAGTTAGAAAGTGTGCGTGTGAAGACAGCAAGCCTGTTAGATTGATCTCTGTTAGAAGATTGTGTGAAGATCCAATAAACATTCCTCCTCCTATGTTTTGTGCCTGCATGTCCGTTAATTTTCACTGGAACCTGGGATTGAAGACAAACAACTCAAATTCAGGAGGCCACAGCAAAAACAGCAACATCCTCGTCACAGTCAACAAACCATATTATAATATGTAATTAAAAAAAAAATTGCAATTGTGAATATACTTACCAGCCACTTTAATTGGAACACCTGTGCTCATTTATTCAATTATCAAATAAGCCAATGCATAAAATCATGCAGATACAGGTCCAGTGACTTCTCTGGTTGTTGCCAGGTTGAATAATTCAGAAGCTGCTGATCCTTGGATGTCCATGTACAAAAATGTCACCTGGTCTTTTTCCAATACTCAACTGACCAGTTTCAATGAGTAAGCTGACATGAATTAAACCTGATGTGGACTTCTGCTGTTGTAGGCCATCCACCTCGAGGTTCGATGTGTTGCATTCTGAGATGCTTTTCTGCTCACTAAAACTGTGATTAGCGAGTGAATAACTGGGTAGTTGTTTCAGTTTCCACAGCCTTCCTGTGAGCTTCAACCAGTCTGACCACTCTCATTAACAAGGTTACCTGAAGAACTGCCAGTCACTGGATGTTTTTTGCATTTTGCATGATTCTGTATAAACACTAGAGACTGTTGTGTGTCAAAAATCAGCAGTTTCATCTGGTGTGAGCAACCATGCTATGGTCAAAGTCCATGAGGTCACATTTTTCAAGGGCTGCAACTAACAATTATTTTCATAATCAATTAGTTGGCCAGTTATTTTTTTTTAATTTCTCGAATAATCGAGATAATTGAAGGTAAACTTCCAGTACAATTTTTTTTTTTAATAAAATCCACAAATATTATATAATGTATATAAAATGTATATAAGTATTTATGCATTACTTTTTATGGATGCACAAAAAGCACTGAATTCTACAGTCCTAGCAATCCCTGGTTGATTGGTGGAACCTGTTATTCCACAGGGATTGGTACAAATACCAGGTTCAATTACATTTTATTGTTGGTGGGACATTTAATTTGACTCCCTGAATGATTTTTTGTTTATTTTATCCGCCACTGCGACACTTGAACTTGTCTACCACTCATAGGTTTTTGCAAATTTTCGTTTCATTTGTAAATAAATGTAAAATAAATCGATCAATGAACGATCATCAGCTCAGCTAACATGATATTTGTGAATGCACACAAATAAAGACATTGATTAATTTTAAAACATCTCATTTGAATATATTTTGATACATTTAACAAAAAATATATGATTTTTTTAAATTATTTACTTTCCTACGAACCCACTGCAATTACACCACTGACCACTAGGGACACACTGCAGTAGAGTAGAGTATACAGTGCATAGTGTAAGTGTACAGTATGTCATTTGGGACACAACTTTAGCATTTACTCTCTGAAGCATGTCTTCAGAGCAGAAGTAACGTTATGAGTACATGTACCACACGCAGACCGACTAATCCATAATGAGAGTCATTGACAACGATTTTCATTATCTATTTTAGCGATTAGTTATTTCAGCTCTACATTTTTCCCCCATTTTGATGTTTGATGTAAGCATTAACTGAAGCTCTTGACATAATTCTCTATCACATGACTGGCTGATTGGATAATTGAATGAATATACAGGTGTTCGTATTAAAGGTGAATTGCCCTGAGGCCTACTTTGGGGTCGTCCATATATTACGTCATAAAATTTTCAGCCATTTTTAGCCGCCCCTCCCCCCATGTCATCTAACATCATCAGGCCCTTTACCTTTCCCCCCCTCCCCCTCCCCTTCCCCAATGATGACGTCATCATCCTCCTTTATATAGTGCTAGGGGGTCTGGGGCTGCCATGTGTGGTCGGGAATTATCTCCTAATATTTTGTACTTTGTTACAATACCACAGAAATAGTGACGTCACACGCACATCCTGTGGCTTATAATACGTATAATACTCCACAGGATGTGCGTGTGACGTCACTATTTCTGTTTGTTTGTTTGTTATTTTGGCAATTTGAAATATTTCAGTAAGTAAATAAGTAAATGATGAACATGACAGCGGTGACACTAAACACGGGGAAGATGCAAATAGGGCGGCTGTGGCTCAGTCAGTAGAGCGGGTTGTCCTCTAATCCAGTGTTTCCCAACCTTTTTTGAGCCAAGGCACATATTTTACATGAGAAAAATCACACGGCACATCATGTCACAAAAAGTATACTGTATATAATGAAAATCTAGAATCAATTTACTTACTCAGTGTGAATCCTGGGCCGAATCTGTGGAAAGAACTGAAAACTGCTGTTCACAAACGCTCTCCATCCAACCTCACTGAGCTCAAGCTGTTTTGCAAGGAGGAATGGGCAAAAATTTCAGTCTCTCGATGTGTAAATCTGATAGAGACATACCCCAAGCGACTTACAGCTGTAATCGCAGAAAAAGGTGGCGCTACAAAGTATTAACTTAAGGGGGCTGAATAATTTTGCTCGCCCAATTTTTCAGTCTTTTATTTGTTGAAAAAGTTTGAAATATCCAATAAATTTGGTTCCACGTCATGATTGTGTCCCACCCGTTGTTGATTCTTCACAAAAAATGACAGTTTTATATCTTTATGTTTTAGGCCTGAAATGTGGCAAAAGGTCGAACAGTTCAAGGGG
>JAFFST010052156.1:65812-97377 GCA_022414735.1 Noturus placidus
AATTCCTCCAGGACGCTGTAAAAGCGTCATTGCACGTTATCGCAAACGCTTGGTTGCAGTTGTTGCTGCTAAGGGTGGCCCAACCAGTTAATAGGTTTATGGGGCAATCACTTTTTCACACCACTGTATATTACAGTCTATTTATGATTATTCAGTTGTGGCGTCAAAAGGAAACGTAAACATAAATAAATAATTATATCAGTTAATGATCAAATCAAAGACTATCATGTTGTTGCTCAAGTGATACATTTTGAGTGCAGAAATGGAATGACAGAACTCGTACATCTCTACATCTAATAGATTACATTTGGATAAACATGGCTAGCACGTCCGCCTCACACCTCCAGGGTCGGGGGTTCGATTCCCACCGTGGCCCTGTGTGTGTGGAGTGTGCATGTTCTCTCCGTGTGTCGGGGGTTTCCTCCGGGTACTCCGGTTTACTCCCCCAGTCCAAAGACATGCATGGTAGGCTGATGGGCGTGTCTAAAGTGTCCGTAGTGTATGAATGTGTGTGTGTGTATGTGATTGTGCCCTGTGATGGACTGGCACCCTGTCCATGGTGTACCCCGCCTTGTGCCCCATGCCTTCTGGGATAGACTCCAGGTTTCCTCATGACCCTGAAAATGGATAAGCGCTATAGAAGATGGATGGATGGATATTAATATTAATGGGGCGGCTGTGGCTCAGTCGGTAGAGCGGGTTGTCCACTAATCGTAGGGTTGGTGGTTCGAATTCCGGCCCGGGTGATCCCATGCCGAAGTGTCCTTGGGCAAGACACTGAACCCTTAGTTGCCCCCGATGGCAAGCTAGCACCTTGCATGCAGCTCTGCTACCATTGGTGTGTGAGTGTGTCTCATTTGTAAGTCGCTTTGGATAAAAGCATCTGCTAAATGAATAAATGTAAAATGTAAATGTAATGTATTCAGTGATGTTCAGAACATGCATGTAGCATTACTACATTACTCACTAGCAAGTGAGTGAAGAATGCTGGGAAACAGTTTCCAAGTTATTTTATCTCCTTCTGAAAGCACCGCAGCATGTCTATTTATTCTGTTTCCTCACTGGAACTAAGCTTAATATTAAGAAAAATGGTTAAAAACCAATAAAAACACAAGGATGCTCCAGACTCTCAACTTCAAAGACGCTGATTCAGAATACATTCCCTAAAAAGCCAACAGTGGCCCTGTTGCTAAGCTGAAGGGCAGTAGAGCCTATTAGAAACATGCTTTTTGGTGCATTATCGAGGAAGCAGTTCCCTTTAGCCGATCACTCAGTATAATACCATTAGCTGTTTTGTTCCACAAGCTCTTTTGGGCGGGTAATTAGAGTTGCAGTGGTCACATAAGATATTATTCATTCCAAAGGAAATGGGAGACTACAGTACGACTTGGCAAACCTCATGATATCTGAAGGATTTTTAAAGCCCTATATGATCTATACACTTTACTGTATATGAGGCCCTGATATGGATGCAAGAAAAAAAGAAAGATACATAAAGATTTGAATGTTTTAATGAGACTGTTTTTAAAATAAGAAAATGTAAACACTATTAAATTCATAACATTTGAATTAATTACCTAAAAACAATACATCTGTATTTATTTGCTTTACATTAACCTCCTTTAAATTCAAAGTAGTTTATTTCCATGTTCAAAAGGTTTCAGGATTCAGATTCAATAATTTTATAGATATATAAATAAATAAATAAATAAATAAAAACCAGTACTATTCAGGTTGAGGTGCTGAGATTTGACTAGTCAAATTGATTCATTCATTCATCTTCAGTAACTTCTTTATATAGCTCAGGGTCGCACTGGATCTGGAGTCTATCCTGGTAACCTAGTAACAGTCCACCGTAGGGCACCATGCTCACACACATTCACACACTCATTCACACCTATAGGCAATTTAACATAATCGGTCTACCTACCTGCATTTTTCTTGGACAGGTGGAGAAAACATGGAGGAAACCCATGCAAACATGAGGAAAATGTGAAACTGTAACCCAAACTCGCGATTGAACTGGGGGAAAAAGCATCCAAACTATCCAAAGAAAACAAAGCAAAAGCAGTCAAGGCTAGAATTAAATATCTAGCCATTCAAGCCAAGTATACAAAGGCATTCTATACAATTATGTGCTTCAAACTTTGTGGCAAGTATTGTTAGGAAGGCCCACAAATATGTGTGATGGTCAGGTGTCCACAAACGTTTGGCCACATTGATATGTAGGTATTTAAATTTCATTATTAAGAATTCACGGGGTTTATGTCTCATTTTTTTTTTTACTTTAATACCCTGTATACATTGCAGCATGACATTCAAATGTTGTTTGAAATATCTTTTTTTTTTAAAGAAAAAAAGACTGCAAAATATCTGTGCTGTATATCTAGAGAAAGTAATATTTCAGTAACCACAGACAACACCACCAACTGAATATCTGATTGGTAAAATGAAATTACCTAAATGAAATTAGGTAAGAAAGGGCTGCCCCAGACAGGAATGACAGATTACTGTATTTATTCGAGTTAGTGTAATGTGCTTGGCAGTGAGGACATTCTATTCATATAACATACGTCTATCCATGTCTATTTAAAGTGTGCATGTGGGTTCACTCTATCTGTCTCTGATAACAGGCAGTACCTGGTATTATTTTACTCCATTACTGTTGAACAATCACAGACATCATTTGATGTTGATTTTATGTGCATCCGCAACAGAAGTTTGTATATAGAGGCAGCCCCAGCATTATGACATTGATTTTGTGTTCCTGCAAATATTTCTGTGTTTATTTGGATGTACATTTAAACTCATTATTTTGCTAAATAATTAATCTATGCTTATTGACTTAAATCTTAATTCCTGTGGCCAGGGTTTGGATTAAAATATCGATGCTATCAACCTTCACAACAGCCATGGGATAAAAGCCTTTTCCACATGTTGTTGGAAAAGTTGTTGTTAATAAGGAAAAAGAGCCATTTGTTTTTATAATTTGTTTACACTTAATTATTTGTTCCATAATTGTAATTTTGGCATATTTTTGAGAGAAGGTTTTAATGTTGTATTGTCTACTTTAGTGTATATAATCAGGTTCCATCCATTATTTGATGGTTGCCAGTTATTTTGGATTTGACTATACGCATATGGACTGTATAATAACTCATTTGTTCATCATTCCGTTGTGTAGGTGAGGGCCAGTGAATAATTGCTGGCCTCCAGGCATGTGAGGCACTCTGAGATTGGAGGTGTCCGGATGAAAGATGACTTTACTGGCTGGCGATGGCTCTGATTATGACTACAGCGCCTTGAGCTGCATCTCGGACACCTTGCTGAACCCACCACCCATCCAGGATAGCGAGGCCCTTAAGGGTGTTTACTATAAACGTGCCCGGTGCCTCGCTAAGGATCCTGACGCTGATGCCAGCCTCTTTCCTGGCTCCCAACGCTTACATGCCATCATCAATGTGGGTGGCCTGCGCTACCAGTTGCCATGGAGCACGCTGGATGACTTCCCGCTGTCACGGCTAGGCCGCCTGCGACTGTGTACAAGCTTCGATGAGATCATGTGTGTGTGCGACGACTACGATGTGGCTCGTAATGAGTTCTTCTTTGACCGAAGCCCATGTGCTTTCCGTGCCATCCTGACATTCCTGCGTGCCGGAAAGCTGCGTGCTTTGAGGGACACTTGCGCTCTGTCCTTCCAGGAAGAACTGCTGTACTGGGGTGTCCCCGAGGAAAAGCTGGAGTGGTGCTGTCGAAGGCGCCTTATTCAGCGCATAGAAGAGCGAGACGAGCTTGAAAGGGTGGCCGATGAAGATGAAGAAGAAGAGGATGATGAGAGTGACAGAGGTGGTAGGGAGGAAGGCACCGATAGAGAATCTCGACTGGGCCGCTGCATGGTCAAGCTAAGAGACATGGTGGAAAGGCCGCACTCAGGTCTTCCTGGAAAGATCTTTGCTTGCCTCTCAGTGCTCTTTGTCACTATCACAGCCATTAATCTGTCCATAAGCACCATGCCTGCCATGAGGGCGGAGGAAGAAAATGTAAGTTCCTGAATTTGTTACAACAGTGTGCCTGCAGAATAATTCATCCATAGTTCAAGTCACTGTGTAATGATCACAAACTACATTCAGTGTTCATTGCTTTCACTAGTATTTCAAACAAATTCTGGCTCTTACCTACGTAATCAAAATATGTATTGTGATATAAGAAGACTAGGCATGTAATGTATGGTAAAACTGTTTGATTATTTAGCTTTATTTGATTTACTAGAACCTGCATCTGAGTTGAATTCATCATGCTTGAAAGACTGATTTGAATGAAACTGATGTGAAAATATCTGGCCTCCTACTAAGCAGCTTGGATGACTCCGAGGATGATGCAAATGTGAAATGTGCAAATACTGCCATCTTTTCTTTAACTGCCCAGAATAGTAACATCCTTTAGCTAGTAAACATAAACATGGCATTTCACAATTGCTTTTTTTCCCACTGATGTATGAATGGCAAGAAGAATAACACTTTAGTTCTCTTCCTTTTGTTCACAGCTGTGCCGAGTGAAAGGAATGCAAATAGGCAGCATTCTGAATTTTTTTTTTTTAAAACAACGCAGTCAGAACATCCTCCCAGTCAACACTCACAGCATCATTCTGCTTGTTTTTACAGTCTGAATTTCCATCGCTTACGTTTCCAACCATGTGACTATGAATTGCTGAATGTTATCCCCCTACAGTTTTTAACACATACAGTACATTTTTAAAACCTAAATACTAAAGAGGTCACTTTTAACTAAATATACAAATATCTACAAATCGGAGTGAAAAATGATATTAACACCATTATGCAGGGCTTTTTTCTTTCAGATATAATGACTGCCGGATATGCCCATGTGGAAATCTGATATATGGACATATAGACATTGGCGTATGTGTATGTGTGGCAGTGGGGGCGTGGTCAAGCATCAACTGCAGATGGCGAGAAAGGCCGCCCACATACACCAGGGTTCTACAGTGGTGCCGAAACCCGGAAGGAGATACCATTCCCCATCGTGGAGCATTTTCCCGGGTTTAAGCCCCACTGTAAAACCCTGGTGTGTGTGGGTGCTATGACTTTATATTATGGAAGAACTCGATAATTTGCTGCGAATAAGAAAGCTTGTTTGGCTACAGTGCTAATATTGATCCTACAACAGTATGTTCTCTATTGCGACCATTGTGGCAGATTTGATTATACGTCTTGAGTATGTATATATATATATATATATATAAAAGTAATAACCATCGCTTCCAGAAGTGCACACACATCTTCCATGTCCCATGTCTTCTCACTTAAAGTGAACTGGCTTGGTGAATTTTATTCACCTTAAATAAAAAAACAGAAAAGTGTTTAGATGTCTCCATATAGCTGTCAAAAATATATACATTCCAGAGAATTCTGATAAAAAGCCTAGTGAATTTTAGCTAACCGTGTTAACACAGTCTGCTGTCACCTTCAGGTGATGGAAAAAACTGCAACATGTTGGTCTGTGGGCTACTGTATGTTTACACATTCTAATAGACAATCCATGGGCCAGTAATCTATCCGTGAGCCAGACTTTGGACACCGCTTATATAAAGTATGTTAGCAATCTTGAAATAATCGTACACTTTATGGCCAAAAGTTTGTGGACAGCTCAACATCATACCATTTTGAAACGTCCCATTCCAGATTTAGTCCTCCTTTGATGTTATAATAACCTCCACTCTTCTGAGAAGGCTTTCCACTAGATTTTGGAGCGTGGCTGTGTGGATTTGCACATTCAGCTTCTAGTGTTACTGAGGTCAGGCACTGATGTCAGACAAGAAGGCGACAGTCTAGGATTGGTAATGATGTATTCACTGAGGAAATTAGTCCTCCTTGGCCTTTTGTTGTCCGCTTTTGTTAGTCCGTTTTGGCCTTTTTGTTGACACGGCAAACAAATAGCTTATCTTAATGGTCTATAGTACTATCACTAAGAAGGCAAAATATTTCTCTGCATGCCCTATAAACTCCCACGCATGTGTTCCAACCACAGCAAGTCATGAACAGGGACATGCACTATTCATGCTCAGTCTGCTATGGTGATGGAGCAAAAATGAATCTGCAAAATGATGTATATCATTTCTAAGAACCGAGGACACTTCAAAAAGACAGATTGATTTTTAATAAGAAACGTGTTGCAGTTGCACTAATTTACAGATCCAGCAGCCTAATATGCTAATCGAATTTAGATGCTGCTTGAATATAAATGGCTGCACTCCGCTAAGAAGAGAAACAGGGATAATGTAATTATCAATTAAGACGTATTCAAACATTGTACTACCTCGACAGAGGTTTTAATGTTGTGTATGGTTGAAATAAACCATATACAGTATGAATCCCATTATATTCTACTTAAGGTATTCCATAAACACAGATCTACATTGTGAACCCGCTACAAATGCATGCAAACGCCAATAATGCAGCTTTAATACATCTCTGTATGTGCACAGAAAAAGGGTGAAATTCTACCTAAATAATTAGTTTTGACCATTTTTTCCCCTTTGTAATCATATCAGAGAGCATGTGCATTTATATACAGTATATCCATTACAGCTTTTACATAATTATCCATATATTTCAGAATATTTATGTTTGACCTTTTCAACACCAGCAAAGGCGCTGAGTTTAATGCATCACTTTAGTACTTCAGTACCACTTAGCCTTAATTCTGCATTTGTGGGAGTATGTTTCGTAACACTGAAGTCTTTCCTCTAAAGTGAACATCAAAAGTAGTGCTAAAATGCAGGCTGTAATTTATTAAAGGACAGGGGGATTAATTCATCTTAATTTACAATTCCGAACGAGATGGTCTGGGGTTTCTTCCCGGGAGACATGTAATAACAGCGTCCTGTGCTGATCTGTGGAAACCTTGTTAGAATGGCAATATGCTTAGTCATTCCTAACAGTTTCAATGCAGCAATGATCACATACACGGTTTTGCAGAACAAGTCAACAGCAACATGTAGTGCCAGGGTGCAAGACGGTTGTTATTGAGTTATAGGAGATCTTGAAATCGATAAGAATGAAGATGTGGGAGTTGTATATGGTAGAGAAAACTGTACCGGTTAAGAGAACTGAAGAAAATCATTTCCGTAATACTTAGATAGTAGACATTGTTTACACAGTGTTTGAAAGAAATGCAAATATGTAGCTTTCAATTGTTTGATTTTATTTAAGCCAGTCAGAGCAGACTCGTAGTCAATATTTAACATCACCATTCTCATTTTTTCCATGTACAGTAACTTTAAATTGTTCAATTTATAAACAAAACCTAAAAACTATGTAGGTAAGTCTTGATTTCAGACTCATATGGACATGAGATCTAAGGCCATATATACATTTGATAATGAGTCTTTATTGGTCACATATATATTGAGCACAGTGACATTGTTTTCTTTGCCTGTTAGGGTAAGCCAGGATATGGCACTCCTGGAGCATAGAGGGATAAGGGCCTTGCTCAAAGGCCCAACAGTGGCAGTTTGGAAGTGCTGGGGCTTGAACCCCTGACCTTCTGATCAGTAACCCAGAGCTTTCACCGCTAAGCCACCACTGCCGTATAAGCATCCACTGTTTGTATACTGGATATGGATGTTAAATCCTCACACATAGACATACTGTACTGCTTAAACCAAATCTGGAAAGTGGGTTAAAGATTTTCATATATGGGACTATATTTACACAATAAAAATGAACATTAACACGTATAATCAGGCGGCTGTGGTTCAGTCGGTAGAGCGGGTTGTCCACTAATCCACTAATCGTAGGGTTGGTGGTTCGAATCCCGGCCCGGGTGATCCCATGCCGAAGTGTCCTTGGGCAAGACACTGAACCCTAAGTTGCCCCCAATGGCAAGCTAGCACCTTGCATGCAGCTCTGCTACCATTGGTGTGTGAGTGTGCACTCATTTGTAAGTCGCTTTGGATAAAAGCGTCTGCTAAATGAATAAATGTAATGTAATGTAATGTATAATCGTATATGCTCAACAAATGCTCGACTTCATGTTATGGTTCAGTGGTGGAGTTCTGAAATAAAACAATGAAGGGCCACTGTTAATATGGAACCGAATGTGTGTAGGGTGCAAGACCTCACGAGTGGTAGAAACATAGTACTGGTTAAGACTAAGGATGAAGAAGCTGATTAATGTAGTGACACAGTGCTGTAATCTGGAAGGTAATGCTTCCCTCTGCTGTTCTGTGTTCAGCCTCGCAACTGTGAAGAAAAGCCGAGATCAAAACGATTAGTCGTCAAATGTCCTTCCTTACACAAATCACACGCTTTCAGCTTAGTGAAAGGTTTGATCTCCAGCACATGCTTCAGTTACTTTCCAGTTTTGTTTTTTTTTTTTATCTTTCCTTTTTACATATTTGATATCACAAATTATATCACAAATTACTGCCATGATGTCACGTGTTTACTTGAGTTCTCATTTCCTGGCATTATTGTGAAATGCATTTTCCGGTTTGTCATGTGATCGCATATTAGTCACATAATCACATGTGACCATGTGTAATGTATGCTATATGATTTTTTTTTACAGTAATGTTATTGATCAAGATATGCTGTAGTGTGTATAATTAGGATATTGTCTTTGTAAGGAACTGTGCATGAAGGTATGGTAGCTACGTATACACGAGGATAACATTCAAATATTTGTAAAAAAAGCCTTACTTTGAAAGCGATAAAATACTAATTGCTCTTGTTGCATGTTGTAGGGCAAATGCTCCCAGATGTGCTACAACATCTTCATTGTGGAGACAGTGTGTGTGGCATGGTTTTCTCTTGAGTTTACACTGCGCTTCATTCAGGACCGGAGCAAGTTGGCCTTCCTCCGTCATCCACTCAACCTGATTGACGTGGTGGCCATCTTGCCCTACTACATCACCCTGGCTGTGGATGGCACCTCCACGGGCTCGGGCAGCAGCTATCTGGACAAAGTTGGGCTTGTTCTGCGTGTCCTGAGGGCTCTGCGCATCCTGTACGTGATGCGTTTGGCACGGCATTCACTCGGGCTTCAGACTCTGGGCCTTACTGCACGCCGCTGCACGCGCGAGTTTGGCCTGCTGCTGCTGTTCCTGTGCGTGGCCATTGCGCTCTTCTCCCCGCTCCTCTACCTGATTGAGAACGAGGTGGCGGCCACTCAGGAGTTCAGCAGCATCCCGGCCACATACTGGTGGGCGGTGATCACAATGACGACAGTGGGTTACGGTGACATGGTGCCACGCAGCATACCTGGCCAGGTGGTGGCACTCAGCAGCATCTTGAGCGGCATCCTTCTCATGGCCTTCCCCGTGACATCCATCTTCCACACGTTCTCCCGTTCCTACGTGGAGCTTAAGCAGGAGCAGCAGCGCCTCCTGCAGCGGCGGACTCACTTCCTTTTGCGAGGGCGCGTGCCTGGCCTCGGGAGTAACGGGTCACTAGAGAGCGACGTCCTGTTTCCCAGCACCTCGCCCGATCCGAGAGACCTTGATGACTGAAGACAAAAAAAAAAAACAATACACGGCCAATGGCGTGAATAAGGACAGAGAACGTGTCAGTTTTAGACATATCAAGCAATCTGAACTTTGAACTGAGGTCAAAGCATGCTTAGCTGTTTTTTCGGAGTCAGCCATTATCCGACACAGGGTGAATTCAGGTACAGCAGATACAATGATCACATCTCTAAGTGGTGGTTTCCTACTTCTCTTCTTAATTTGAATACACAGGGGACATACATTGGTAAGAGATGGTAAGAGAACATCCATTTACAGCATTTAGTCGAAACCCTTATCCAGATCGGTTTACATTTATCTCATTTATACATCTGAGTAGTTGAGGGTTAAGGGCCTTGCTCAAGGGCCCAGAAAATTTCTCACCAACACGTGATTTCATTGCTTATACTAAACTTAACTAAAGTTCTAATTAATAGAAGGAATTATGTAAGCATGAGCAATTCACACAGTAGTAACCTAAACCATGAGACAGTCACAGGAATGATGACTAACTGCTGTGGTTGTACAGCGCAGCAGTAATGTAGCTGTGTCAGCACACACGTTTATTTTAGGGCTTTAAAAACACATGATCGAGTCATGCCGGATGTATGAAAACGAACTCTGTTACTGTAACTCAATGAAATCACATGGAACCGATTTTCACATTTGAATTCAATGCGCTGTTTTCTTTTCAGTGTATGAATGTGAAAAGAAATTGAAGACCCTGTTAATAGACACTATATGGCCAGAAGTATGTTATTATAGCACCTATATGAAGGTCTTTGCTAGACATTTGCCACGGAACACGGAATGTCTTTGCATGCTCTAGCATTAAGATTTACCTTCAGGAACTAAGGTAAAATCCAAACATATTATTCCAGCATGACACTGACTGCGTTTACATGGACAGCAGTAATGTAATTATTGACCTGACTCTGATTAAGATAATAATGGGATTAAGGTGTTTAAATGAGTCGCTTTTAGAATACTCCTGTCATGTTCCGTTTTACATGTTATAGATCATAATTAGATTAACAGCCCGCGTCATTACATCACCGCGCCACGCCGTCCGACGTCCCTCCAGAATTTCACGCATCGACATACATTTCGTCTTCGTTATGGTACCGTATACAGTTTTGAGTGTTTTTATTTACTTTTTATGAACGCTTTAAGTGCAGTTAATTATGTCATGCTGTTCGTGCTAATAGAAGATCGCTTGAAGCCGTGGGCTGCATCTCAAACCGTGTACTAATCGTCTATATAGTAGCCGAGATACATGTATTTCCCCCCACTACAGGCCTATAGTAGGAAAGTGTGCGGTTTGGGACGCGGCCGAACTCTCTTGTTAGCCGTAAATGAGAACTGCTGTGTGTGATCGTGTCCTGTCGCAAAATGCTGTGAAAACTCTCACACGACGTTCATCATGTGATTAAGGTGTTTACATGTCTGTAATACACGTCCATAATACAACTAAAACCGGAATACTCCACCTGTCTTAATTCCATTAGAGCTTAATTAGATTATTTCTTAATTAGATTAAGGTAAGAAAAATTGCTGTTTACATGGTAGTTTCTTAATCAAAGTACGATCTTAATCAGATTAAGAGTGGATTATTGTTCTCCATGTAAATGCAGCTAATGCCCCTGTGCACAGAGTGAGGTCTGTAAAGACATGGTATTACCAAAGCTGGAGTGGAAGAACTAATTCTAAACCTGGAATGGGATGTTCAAAACACACCTATTAGTATGAGGGCAGGTTTCCACAGTGTATGTGTCCCAAATGAACAAATGTGTCATTCAAGATGATCTTTTTTTTATTATTATTAATGGAAGAAAGCTTAAACAAGTTGGAAATTCAAAATAAAAATAAAAAAACTGTCCCAATATATCTGAATTCACCCTAATAAAATGCACATTATACAAATATACATTGTTCTCCTTTCTAACCCTTACAATTCCCATGATATAAAAACAAACAGGAGGGTCCCATGTTCAAGTAATTAAGTGAACTACTTATTCCTTAAATGGTTATAACATGTAATCTAATATCTATTGTATGTATGTATTTATTCCTCATAACATTTCTGAATATTTCCAACTTCAAACCACGAGTTTAAATCTAAAGAACGTCCTGTCCTACACTATAGGCTATTTAAGCACAATGCCCTTACGCTACATTTAACACATTAAAGACACTAATCACATAAAGAGCAAGATCAACGGTCTTCTCTAATATTGTCGAATGAATTTAGAATTCTGTTTAATGACTTGAAGAGTGTTTTCTTAAATACACATGGAGTGTTAAATGAATAAATTTATTTTGCATTGTGTTGGTGAAGATGTACTCTTTACACACAACTTCTCAAGGATACATGGTACATTGTAGCTCTGATTATGTTCACTTGAATTATTTGTTCCTGTGGATTGTTATTGCATGCTGGAGTTGATGTGAGTGAACACCAGAGGGCAGCACTATATCTACTGCACTGCAAATTTGAGTGAAAGGTATATTGATTCTGGGAGGCAAGACAAGGCAAGACAATTAACACCAGCTTCTGAAAATCTGAACTTGGCACATTTCTTTTTACTCGAAGGAAATTTATTAAAACACCAGAATATGGAACGTCTTTGTATTTGTACATTAACATAAGTATGTTTTTTTATAATTATTATTATTGTTTAATTTTCTATATTTATCCATCCATCCATCCATCTTCAACCGCTTACTCCTTTTCAGGGTCACAGGGAACCTGGAGTCTATCCCAGGGAGCATCGGGCACAAGGCGGGGTACACCCTGGACAGGGTGCCAGTCCATCACAGGGAACAATCTATCATTTTAGACAAATATAGGGTGTCCCATGCATAGGGGAAATTACCATTTAAGAATGTCTGACATAAGAAGAATGTATTGAAATCATTCTCATGGCTGGATCAGGAAGCTGTCACCATGTTGGGAATGCTGCACGCACATCACACACAACACTGTTGTCAAACTTATTAACAAATTAAAAAGCCTGGAAGTGTTGCAGATCTGTCTTTAAACCACATTAAAAATACAGACTTATGAATATAAACCCCCCCCCCCCCCTGCCTTTTTTATTAATAATTACATCCAACATCTTTACATTACATTACATTAGGAATGTTTTGTCCGTTTAGCAATTAGAAAGTTAGGTATAGCAAATGTGATTTTAATATGTATTGTTACAAAATCATGTATTTATTTATTTTTCACAACAAATTGTTGAGGCCCCCGGGCCCCCACTTTGATATATGAAAGCTTGTTAACATCTGTACAGTAATCTAAAAGGATTTTACCCTAAGCTATGACCTGCCTTGTAGTCAAAGAAAACAAAAAGTAATTAAGATATTGACTGAGCTATTGGTCTAAGGTTAGTAGGATAATGTAGAAAATAGACATGTTAAATGACCATCGGAGCAGTATCAGTCACCTTAATCTAGAAGTCATACAAAGCATAAAAAGCCTTTGGTACACTATGTTCACCACACACACACACACACACACACACACACACATATAGATTACATATATTTTATTTGCCCTTCATATTCCTAGATCAATGTGACAGGAAAATCCTCCAGATAATATAAACATAATTTTAATCATGCTTTTTTCAATGTTCATCCATCCATCCATCCATCTTCAACCGCCTACTCCTTTTCAGGGTCACGGGGAACCTGGAGCCTATCCCAGGGAGCATGTTCATTAGATAAATTAAATCAAGAACAAATAATTTTTGACTATACAAATAATTTTTGTGTTGCTCCATTTGTAATATCAGTTTAATATAGAACATTACTCTTGATGAGATGGAGATGGTCACTATTTGACTTAACAGAGCATGATGATTGATTGGCCCAGTTACCTTATTTTTCTGGCATCACTACTGGATGCATGAAAACTAAATTAAATCCTAAGCAGTTTATCCTTTAACATCCAGTTATCAAATTGCGAAGCTTGACATTATTTCCACTTTCAAATGAGCATTTCACTTATTGAAACTACTTCCTTATATAAGCCAAAGTAACAGCTTTGTTTATTTCAGCAGGCAGTGGAGCAGCTGTTCTTTATCCTGTGCCAACCAGCCTGGGCTGTGCTTGACCTCATTTGACCTAACATTCATTGATCAGTGGTATGGGAATTTGAGACATCTGTTGATAGGGAAATATCAATCTTAAGACAATTGTGCTTTTCAAATGCCCTTGTTAACTTGTGTTCACCATTTTGCACCTTCTGACATATCACGGGCAGTGGTGGCTTCACGGTTAAGGCTCTGGGATACTGATCAGAACGTCTGGGGTTCAAGCCCCAGCTGCCAATCTACCACTGTTAGGCCCTTGAGCAAGACCTACTCCAGGGGGCGCTGTATCATGCCTGACCCTGCACACTGACCCCAACTTCCTGGCATACTGGGGTATGCGAAGAAAATAATTTCACTGTGCTGACTCATTATCAGTACTATATATGTATGTACACTTGAGTAGAATCTGTTGTGCTGTGTAGCTGTGACTGTGAATCACTACACAGAGCATTCACTAGAACCGAGGTCTTAGGTGTAGCTGAGAATACATTAGTGACATTGCTGGGTTGACAATTGTCAACTATTTAAAAATATCAACCCAACAGCAGTCCCAGACTATGGGACTAGTCTAAACAGACTATGATTGATTCTCAAAGTTTGGAAAAAAATAGCCAAGGGTCCTTTATTTTGTTTTTTTTTTATTATTATTATATTTGTTACAGTGGTGGAAATCACAACCTACCATGAACAAAAGTTGTCGCATTTATTATTGATTTCGTATAGTTATTGGCTACGTATAGCTACAGTGTATTTTGATGGAACCCTATGGATCCAATACATTGGATGTCAAATTATATTTGTACACGTTTAAATAATGATCTGAATAGTTGGATTGTGTTGAAAAATCTTCAGAGAGACAGGACCTGAACTGGATCTGTCACAACTAAGAAAGAAGTAGCTGAGAGACAACACAGCTCATTATATATAAATTCTAGTTAGTACACCTCTAGGAAACACATTGTTAGGATGGACCTCCTCACCACATTCACTGCATTATGACCTGGATTAGAGTTTGCTTTGCCTGGGTCAAATGACTATATGGTGTATGCAGTAAATTCACCCATTCACACACACACACCAATGGTAGCAGAGCTGCCATGCAAGTCATCAACCCATCAACCCTACGATAAGTGGACACCTCGCTCTACTTGAGCCACAGTATTTAGCAGTAAATAGTTCTAACTGTTCAGTACTGGGGCGCACGGTGGCTTAGTGGTTAGCACGTTCGCCTCACACCTCCAGGGTCCAGGGTTCGAGTCCCGCCATGTGTGTGCGGAGTTTGCATGTTCTCCCCGTGCGTCGGGGGTTTCCTCCGGGTACTCCGGTTTCCTCCCCCAGTCCAAAGACATGCACGGTAGGTTGATTGGCGTGTCTAAAGTGTCCGTAGTGTATGAATGTGAGTGTGTGTGTGATTGTGCCCTGCGATGGACTGGCACCCTGTCCAGGGTGTACCCCGCCTTGTGCCCGATGCTCCCTGGGATAGACTCCAGGTTCCCCGTGACCCTGAAAAGGAGTAAGCGGTTGAAGATGGATGGATGGATAGATGTTCAGTACTGACCTTCTTTCTTAGGATAAGAAAGATTTTTTCTTTTCTTTTTTTTTTTTTTTTGTATGCAGCAGAGAGCATTATGGGTTTTTTGGTCTGAAAATAATGTTGGGAAATATTTTAGTTTTTTTACTGACTCTATAATTCAGAAGTGATCAAATAAATATTGATAACAAATAAATATAAACAATGTAGTAACAAATATACATTGCCTGAGACTTTTGCACAGAAATGTATCTAAATGTATCATATAAATAACGGTGATGTAGTGTTGCTGTTACACAGCTCCAGGGTCCCTGGTTCAATCCAGAGCTCAGGTTACTGTCTGTATGGAGTTTCACCTGTTCTCCATATATGTTTGTTTGAGTATCCTCCAGGTTCTGTGGTTTCCTCCCACCATCCAAAAACATGATGGTAAGCAGACTGGCTATGCTGAACTGCCCCTAGGTGTGAGTAATAGCTGTGTGCATAGTGTCCTGAAGTGCACTGGGGTCCCATTCATGGACCCTGCACCCAATTTTATTGGGATAGGCTCTGGATGCACTGCAGCCCTGACCAAGATAAATGTTGTTATGGAAGAAAAACTATTACAAAACTATATTATTGATAGAGTGGGGTTCAAAAGTTTGAGACCACTTATCTTTATCTTTTTGTTCTGAAAAGGCTTCTATTTAACATTCTTTTCTAAATTAATACAACAATTTTCCTTTCACAGATTACACTGTGTTATTGAGAAGAGCTTGAGTGAAGAGTACTATATCTTTGAAATGTTTACATGAATTTAGTGTTTGGTTAATGACACTGTGCTGGCATGGAGTCCACAAGTTTATGCAAAACCTTTTAGATCAACTCCATCGGTGTCATCTGAACAGGTGCTTCAATAAACGAGATTAGGCATTAGGAAAATCTAACCTTTTGTACACATCTATCTGACCTTTTGTATAAAGAAGATAACTACCATAATATCACAAATGTGCTTAGATATGAATGTGGAGGGGGCACATTGGCCTAGTGGCCATTTGTCTTTCATCTCCAGGGGTGTGGGTTCGAATCCCACCTCCACCTGTGTGCTTTGAGGGTTTCCTTCAGGTACTCTGATATGTCCACAGAAATGTGTTGTAGGCTGATTGGCATTTCCAGATTGTCTGCAGTGTGTGATTGTGCCCTGTGATGTGTTGGCACCCTGTCCAGAGTGTCACCGATTTGCGCCCCAGGTTCCCTGGGAAAGGCTCCAGGCTCCCCGTGACCCTGTGTATGATAAGCGGTATGCAGTCTGTACAGGATTTTTCTGAGTGTTTTGTGATAGCACAAAAATGCTAGATTTTGCCACCATTTTTTTCAAAATTTGCGAGGCAACTTGCAGAGGTTTTTTTATTTGCAGTGTCTCACAAAAGTAAGTTGTTGTTGTTGTTGTTGGCATCCGTCTGTCTCGAGAGACAATGGGAACTTTGCGCCTGGTAGAGTCAGTCTGTGATTGAGTGGCAGCGCCTTCTGTGGCTGAACAGGCCGATTCGGGAGTGGCAGGTCCTGTCAGTTGAACAGCGGCACTGAAGTGACCTCTCCAGGGCGCAAGCCTGGGCAGAATATATGGAGGTCCTGGGCTGCCCAGTCGTCAGAACCCCCCTCTCGGCCTCGCTGATGTGGTCCAAAGGAAAGCATAGCAGTACGTTAGGCATCAGGTCGGCTGCAGGAGTTGCCGGAATCAGCTAGCACTGCACACTGGTCCGCCTTCGGGGCTCCACTCCTGATTTGAAAGGTTTACTCCCCTACACTTGGCCGTTGGATCTGACAGTACACCGATCTCCTCCGCCCCCTAGCCGTTGACTACTCATTGCAGTTCCTCCGCCTAGATTAGTGGTGCAGTGTAAGCAACACCCCCTCACGTGGTTTAGCCCGCCAGCTGAAGCGGTTTACAAAAGTAAGTACACCCCTCACATTTGTGTAAATATGTGATGATATCTTTTCATGTGACAACACTAAAGAAATGACACTGTGCTACAATGTAAAGTAGTGAGTGTACAGCTTGTGTAACAGTGTAAAT
This sequence comes from Noturus placidus, assembly GCA_022414735.1. Lineage (NCBI taxonomy): Eukaryota > Metazoa > Chordata > Actinopteri > Siluriformes > Ictaluridae > Noturus > Noturus placidus. The sequence continues at coordinate 83,029 of JAFFST010052156.1, forward strand.
TTACTGTCCCCTCAAAATAACTCAACACACACACATTAATGTCTAAACCACTGGCAACAAAAGTGAGTACACCCCTAAGTGAAAATGTCCACATTGGGCCCAAACTGTCAATATATTGTGTGGACACCATTATTTTCCAGCACTGACTTAACCCTCTTGGGCATAAAGTTCACCAGAGCTTCACAGGTTGCCACTGGAGTCCTCTTCCACTCCTCCATGACAACATCACAGAGCTGGTGGATGTTAGAGACCTTGTGCTCTTCCACCTTCCGTTTGAGGATGCCCCACAGATGCTCAATAGGGTTTAGGTCTGGAGACATTCTTGGCCAGTCCATCACCTTCACCCTCAGCTTCTTTAGCAAGGCAGTGGTGGTCTTGGAGGTGTGTTTGGGGTCGTTATCATGCTGGAATACTGCATACAGGTCATGCTCTGCTTCAGTATGTCACAGTTCATATATAATAATGATTAAAATAAATACAAAATAATAATAATAAAAAAAAAACTTACTCTGGTACTTACACCTCTACTCTGTAGCTCTACTTGTATTGTTCTCCACTTGATATATCTCTCTGCTTGTATTTCCTTATTTGGACAAAAGCATCTGCTAAATGAAAAAATGTAAATGTACCATTAAGGAATAGTAATGTTAACCCTTAAACAAGCAGCGTACACCACATGCTCTTTAGTTTCTTGTAGAGAGCATGAGAAAGATTTTTTCACCCAATCATATCTAATCAATGTTGGGTCTGTTTTGAGTATATAGGTCACATGTCTGGGTTCGGGTTTTTTGTGACCGTTCTGTGATGTGTGTGTGTGTGTGTGTGTGTGTGTGTGTGTGTGTGTGTGTATCCCCTGAGATTTGTTGTCCTATTGAGGGAAGAAAAATGGTTAATCCACAATATTGAAATTCTGTGTATTTTGAGTTTAATTATTAATTAAATATTAATATCCATTTACATTAATTCATTTAGCAGACGCTTTTATCCAAAGCGACTTACAAGTGCACACTCATACACCAATGGTAGCAGAGCTTCCATGCAAGATGCTAGCTTGCCATCGGGGGCAACTTGGGGTTCAGTGTCTTGCCCAAGGACACTTCGGCATGGGATCACCTGGGCCGGGACCCGGGCCGGAATTCGAACCACCAACCCTACGATTAGTGGATTAGTGGACAACCCGCTCTACCGGCTGAGCCACAGCTGCCCTATCCACAGGTTAAACTGATTTTAGAGCAGATCCCAGCAAGCTCTCCAGATTCTGAGACAAGTCTTGATTAACTTATAACAGTCACTGATAATTTGTTGTTCTTCACTTGCATGAACTTGGATATAAAAAGTCTACACACCCCTGTTGTTAAAATTTCAGGTTATAAATCATGTCAGAACTTTTTCCACCCTCAATTTGAAATTACAACAAATAAAAATTGAGTGAAAAACAATCAGCAAAAACCTTTTAGGAAAACTGTACAATAACCTGATTGTATAAGTGTGCATCCTTTTATAATTGGGTATGTGGCTGTGTTCAGAATGAACCAAACACATTCAAGAATATGTTCAAAAGTAATTAATATACAGCAGAAATGAACCTCAAATAAAGACACATCTTCATGGATTCATCTGACTGCTGAAGCCATGGTCCGCAGACAGCTTACAAAGCCTGTACAGGGTCTCACTATCAAACGATATGAATCAGGAGAGGAGTATAAAAACAGGCCATGATCAAAAAGTGGAGAAAATGGAGCACCACAGTCACATCAGCAAGCACATTACATCCCTCTACAATGCATAAAAAGGACCAGACAAAAGCGTACCAGGGAGGCTGCCAAGAGATCTACAGCAACATTAAAGGAGCTGCAGGAATGTTATGGTCTGGTGAGACCAAATCCAAAAGGTATAATAATTCCATGGTTTCAAAAGGTATGTTTGGGTGGAAATAAATGCACATCACCAAAAGAACAGCATACCCACAGTGACGCATGGTGCTGGCAGCATCATGCTTTAGGGCTGCTTTTCTTCATGAAAAGACTGCATGAAAAGAGCTGTAATCAGACTAGTAGACTCCTGTATACACCACTGAATTTCAGACGTATTCAGAAATGTACTGGCCGGGAGTGTTAAATTGCATGTTCATATACTCCTGGTTATTTACTATTCCAGGTGTATAGTGACTGATGTACATTGATCAACTTCTGCATTCCACTGTAAAATGCCATGTATATTTCTATATATTTATCTGAAACACAAATATGATGCTGCGTTACCCTTTTCTGCCAACATGGAAAGACAATCTGCTATTGATAACAAAACAAAGAAAAGAGAGTGCTTTTGCAAGCACTGCAAGAAGCTTTTATCACATGCACTGTTTTATTGTCACAAAAAAAAAAGAGATTTCACACAATAGAATTTTGAGCAACACTTTCGCAAATGACAGCACAGCAGTGTTTCCAATAGGATATCTTTAATGAAGAGTTAGAACACGGTCCATGTGCTGAAGAACCTGTTGCGTCGGCAGTGTGGACTTGGAGGAAGTGTGGACTTGGAGGATGATTGTCACATAATTCATGTAATAGCGGTTTGGATGGATGCAAATGCAGATAAGAGCTTTATTAAAGAGAAGCAGGCAGACAAATCCAAATCGTGAGATAATAGTGTGGTCCGAAACAGGCCAACAGGCATAAACTCGGCAAAACAGAATTAAACAACGAGGTCGACAACAGGATCAAACCTAAGAGACATGACACTATAAACAAAGGCTTGGCACATAGGAAAACTCATGCAATACTTCGCAACGAACAAAGATACACGAGGGGTTTAAATACTAAACATAATCAGGGTGAACACAAAAGAGCTGAGACTAATGATGATACAGATGGGAAACATCCAATGACAATGCAGGGGCGGAGACAGGACAGAAATCACAACAAAACACATGTGTCAGAAGTAAACAAAAAGTCATTGTCACTGACAAACCCGGACGCACACTCACACTTTGAGATCGCGCTTCGGGTTTCAGAACGCACTGTATGCTCCTGCGCTAGCGCAAGGGGGAAATCATGACAGTGATAATCTGTTGGGTAAGTTCTTTAACTGACTTTGGTAATGTAAAAACAGAAGTGCTATTTTGAAGGGCAATTATTTATTTGTTAGTTAGCTATGTTATGCTCACATAAGGGTTATTGTATTAATATTTTCAAGAAATCTTTCCCTCCATCCAATTTCTATGCCTCGTATCCTTCCGTTAGGGTTAGGGTTAGGGTTGTGGACAGGGTACAATCTGCTCTGAGACATCTGCTCTGAGAAAGAAATGTGGCTCTCTCGTAATGACTAAGATGATAAGTTTTAATGTCAAAGAATACTTCTATCCAATACGAATCTATTGCTATAAGATAATGGTTCAGTCTCTAGAGACCTTGGTATAAAGACCCGTGTTTTTGGAAAAGTGTGTAAAGTGGTGACACATACAAATTCCTAATGATGATATGGCAGAAAAATTTGAGCTGACTTTCAGTATGTTAATGGACAGCCTTTTCTAGCAGAACCACACAGTTTTGCCCTAATGATGAATGTTGATTGGTATCAGCCTTTCAAACATTTGCCATATTCTGTCGGCGTCATTTATCCGGTGCAGCTCAGAAAAGATTGGAAGCACACTATGGTGCCAGATGGTCTGAATATTTTCACCTGAAATACTATGATGTCATACGATTTGTTGTCATTGATCCAATTGTCACGATTTCCCCTTGAGTCAGCGCTGTAATATTGCAGCATGCAAATAAAACCAAAGCGCAAGCTCGTGCGCGAGCCCTTAGCGAACGGTCTTTCATAACTTTGACTTTGTTTACGTTGGACACGCGCTTTTGTTATGGTTATGTTCTATCACCGCCCCTGTTTTGTCATTGGTTGTTTTCCGAATGCATTACATCATTGTTTGGAGCTGTCCCGTGTTTAACCCATGACTATGTTCGTGTCTCTGTGCACAGTTCGTAGTATAGAGTGTATTTATTGACTTTTTAGTTTGTTCTGAATTCTAGCCTCGCCCAGTTTATGCCTGTTTGTAGATCGCCTGACCCATTGCCTGTTTTGACCATGCTTCTGTATCATGATTTGGATTTGTCTGCCTGTTGCTCGTAAATAAAAGTCTTTTACTGCACTTGCATCCGTCCTATGCTCCCTCATGTTCCAAGACGTGACACCAATGCACAATCTATCTCCAATGATCGACTGCAAATTGCTGACAGGTATCTGCAAGCATTTTTGTCCAAGTTTGTTCATCTTGATGGGCCACTGAACTGCACACAGGTGCAATCTATACTGTACAACCTGTACTGTACTGCATACAGTACTGGTTATACCCGCATTGTAAAAAATAAATAAATAAATAATAATAAAGGTATTCGTAAATAAATGCTGGAATGTTGTTTGGTTAATGTTTCTTGATTTGCTAGGTAATTGTATTGAATGATCCATCGGTCATTTAACTTTAGCCATTATATCAGCATAAGATAGTGTAGGTGTTCAAAAACAACCGGGTAAGATAAATATAATTTTAGAAAACGAGTTCAAATCAAAATGATGTGTGTAATGGTTGTATACAAAAATGATATATATGCAAAAATATATGAATATGTAGCTATTATATATCACCACTGTTCTGTTCATTTTCGCATTAGGTTGTTTACTTTTGACTTTTGATTAGGTTGAGCTACACATGAGTTATGGAGATGTTGGAGATCCTGGTCCTTCTGCTCTCCAGACCTGCATGATCGGTCTCGGAGGTCCTACTTCTGGATGGAGCTCTCATCTACTCCAAATCCAGATTGCAGGGACAAAGGCTTCTTCTAAACCAAACAGATTACATATAAATCAATAATTATCTCTTTAATAATATCTGTTGTGACCCAGATGAGGATGGGTTCCCTTCTGAGTCTGGTTCCTCTCAAGGTTTCTTCCTCTTAAACATCGTAGGGAGTTTTTCCTTGCCATTGTCGCCACTCAGTGTCTTGCTCAGTTGGGATTAATTTCTCACTTTTACTGTGTGTGTACTGTGTTTATATTCCTGTAAAGCTGCTTTGAGACAATGTCTATTGTAAAAAGCGCTATAAAAATAAAATTGAATTGAATTGAATTTAATTGAATTGAACTTTAGTCTGTACTTCTTTGCAGTAATGTAGTTTGCTGTGACCTACAATACAGCAAACGTTTTCCCTACACCTTTCTCTTACAATTGCCAGTCATTAACATATGAAAGGCCCTCACATAGCAGGACAGCCAGCAGTCCTCAGAACTAGTTGAATCTCAACCGTAACAGTCGGTCAAACTGCTAAGTTGCTGACATTTATTGTTTTTGCGTAAGCTGGTTCTGTTTTTTACCCTTATACATCTGACAAACTTGCAGTTAAGTGGGAGTTTACCAAATCCACTTACATCCAGATTCCACGCTTTTCATGCAGTTGGACGGAATTATGAATAGCTACGTATACCAGTCGATTTTAGTGCAAAACCTTCAGATGTCTGCTAGTAAGCTGAAGATGAAAAGGAATTTCTGCTTTTAGCATGACAATGACCCAAAGCATGGATCCAAATCAACAAAGGAATGGTTTACCCAAAAGAAGATCAATGTTTTTGAATAACCAAGCCAGACTCCAGACCTGAACCCAACTAAAAGAAAAATCAGTGGGGCGACCTTAAGTGGGCTGTGTACAGAAGATACCTTTACAGTCAGATGGATCTAGAATGTTTTATTGATATTTAGAAAATATTACCAAGTCAAGCCATGCTGATAGACTCTTAGCCAAAAAAGCCTGAGTGGTGTAATAAAATCGAAAGGTGCTTCAACAAAGTATTATTTTAAGGGTGTGTACACTTAAGCGGCTGTGGCTCAGTCGGTAGAGCGGGTTGTCCACTAATCCACTAATCGTGGGGTTGGCGGTTCGAATCCCGGCCCGGGTGATCCCATGCCGAAGTGTCCTTGGGTAAGCCACTGAACCCTTAGTTGCCCCCGATGGCAAGCTAGCACCTTGCATGCAGCTCTGCTACCATTGGTGTGTGAGTGTGCTCTCATTAGTAAGTCGCTTTAATAAAAGCGTCTGCTAAATGAATAAATGTAAGTTATTGTTATTTTATTACCCCCCCCCCAAAAAAAAAATGTTTGACCGTGATTGTTTTTCTTTTCATTTATATACGTTGTAATTTCACATTGAGGGTGGAAAAAGTTCTGACATGATTTATCTTGCTTTCGTTTATTTATTTATTTATTTATTTAAATGAATGCATCAATATGTATGACGTTTTAAAAATAAGTGGTGAAATCAGAAACTCGCCTCTTATTTTCGTGCTTGAAATAAATCACAGAAATAGGGATGGTACCTTAATAAGGCGGCTCATAAAACCTCAGCATCCAAAAATATATTAAATATATTAAAAAAACAAAAAAATCCTTTGGATATTTTTTTACTTGAATCCAAACGATCACTCCATGAAATTATATATTTTTTTTTAATCATTTTCCATTCTTCCTTGTTTAAGGCTTAATAGTAAGCTGGTGGTTTTCTAATGCCTTTTGTTTGTAATGGAAACCATTAGAAATTCTGTGATAGTTTCTATTGTTTTAAGCAGGGGCAGAATAATAACTAAAAAGAACCCAATGGTACAGACTGGGAGTGTCGCCCCCTACATGTTACAATCTGAAAGTCTCTCTCTTCCTAGTTTTTCCTCCATAGCTTTACCGCTCAGCATTGTGTCTGGGCAGCTCCTCATTCTAACAGCTTTCTACTGTCCGTAACCCTGGATAGTCTTTCAATGACTAAAGATATATAAATGTAAATAGTCAAAAGGAGGATGTTTACAGCTACCGGAATCGTCGATATCCCTTTGATTAGGAGAAAGTGGTGATAATTAGGATGTTTGCAGCTTGTGTGCGGATTGTCAGGGTTAGTCATGACCTCACTAACCCTCCCCTGTTCCCTCAATGAATCTCTCTCAACAGCTCAGGCTGCTCGGCTTGTTTAGGTTGCATTTCTGACGATGGACATTTGATTTCGACTCTTTCTGGAACTACTTTGTGTGTGTGTGTGTGTGTGTGTGAGAGAGAGAGAGAGAGAGAGAAGCAAGAGACCGGTGTAGCAAAAGGAAACACGCCGGGGTGAGTGTTATTATTATTATTATTATTATTATTATTATTATTATTATTATTATTATTATTACCTACATATGTTGTTAAATAATGGTGGTATAGCTAACTATTGTGACCCAGAGTACCATTTCCCCTAGTAGTCTACCTTAGTGTGTGGTTTCCGGTAGGATGCAGGCTGGATCCATACACCTTATACATTGTATCGCTTTTTAAACAAGGTGTTTAAAGACTTCCGGAATCCAAACGCCCAGATACCCACCGTAACACTATCTTCACTGACTAATAATAATAATAATAATAATAATAATAATATAAAGAATTGAAATGAAATTCATTTAAACTTAACATCCATAAGGAGAGTTGAGAATCAAATGAAAACGTGTATTTGACGAGAAAAAGCCCCATATTCATTCACCATCCTGCTTTTCTTCTGACTTCCGGAACACTAGTATGGCTGGTGGTGTTTTTAAAATCCTCATTAATGAAGAAGGAACTTCTTCTTTGCACTGGCATGTGCTCAGGATGATCTCCCCCACGCCCAATGACTCGAAACGTCCTCAAAATAAACATTGCTTGGGAATTTACATTTTTATTATTATTTTTATTTATTTATTTTGCTTGAGAATCAGACCAAGGAACATTTACATATTATTATTATTATTATTATTATTATTATTATTTTATTTATTTAATGACCACTGAGCTGAGAGTTTTCAAAGATATATATATATATATATATATATATATATATATATATATATAAATTAAAAGCCATTTAAAAAGGAAGACCTATGGAAAAAGAATCTGAATCCATCTTCCAAGGGACCTTCATATACTTAAAAATAAATAAATCAATCCAGGAAGCCAGTCTTTAAACACTACTAGGCTCCAGGTTCCCCCGTGACCCTGAAAAGGAGTAAGTGGTTGAAGGTGGATGGATGGTTCGATAGAGTTAAACTGCCATTTTATTTGTTTCAGTAAGTACCTGACTTTATTTCTCTTCATTAGTTAAATCAAAAACAAATCATAACTCAGGCTAAATTGAATAAACTAATCTAAAGAAAGAGAGGCGAGACAGAGACAGACAGGCAGGCAGACAGACAGACAGACAGGCAGGCAGGTGCACAGGCTGGTAATGCAACAGCTGCTTATAACTGCTATAACTTAAGGGATAGCAGGAAGTAACTTGTTTCGCAGATGTTCTACAACATAAAATGTAACCATAACCAGATAAAACGTATCATGTGTTGTTCTTTACTTTAATAAAATCGGTAGTGTTAGAAAAGTACTGTTTCCCTTCCAAGTAGAAAATCCATTAATAAGAATGTGAACCCTCAAGGAGCCATTTTTTTTTCATCTAATAGTCAGTGGATAATGATGGGTACATATCGTGGATGTATTTGGATAGTAATGGTCTTACTCCCTTGTCTGTTGGAAAGTCCAGCTTGGCTGCGAAAATACAAGGAAAGGTTATTAGCGGCTAGTAAGTTATATTCCAGCATACTTATTCCTGATTTTTCACTAATAGTTTGAGATTTTCTGATTCACATACCATTGTCTTATCTTCTTACAAGTAACTTCTCTACAACATAGCATCAGAAGTGGTAATTCAGAGACTGTTGCCTTTTTTTTTAACCAGGATTTACGAGATAGCAAAGATGGTTACGGATTTTCAGCACGTTGTAAAGAATAAGCACAGATGTGTTCATATCTGTCCTCTTATCATGTTACATGCAAGCGTTAAAAGGTCACCCTTTCAAGTTCTGCATCCATTAGTAAGAGTTTACGTAAAAAAATAATATTTGATGACTAAAATGCATTGTTTCTAATCTACTTTTTTTATTTAATTTTTTAAAAACTAGTAAAGAATAAAAAATACAACCTGCACTTTCCTTTCGTGCACATGCACCGCTTGGGGAAACCACTTGTATGGGATTTTTGAAGCTAAATGAATAGTCCTTCGTTAGACATTTTTACCACACCAGTATAGACCTTTTGGAAAGCGAGCAAAGAGCCAATTAAGTGAGCTTAATGCCTCTTGGAATTCTGTGAATGCCTCAGAGTGAAAGCTATGCATGTTTCCGCCAGCCTCGAATGAGATCACTGGAAAATCAGCTCTTGAAGGCAAGATTCCTGTTAATTTGGGAGCATGCCAATGTACTGGCGCCTTTGTCGAAAATACACTGAAACTCTCTGTCCATGGATACACTAGACCACACCATCAATGGCTCTGCTGTTTCCCCAAATTTGTTGGATATCTGGCAAGTGGATAAAAGTAGCTTCATCTTTAGATATGTATGAGACGGATCATGAAAGGAAACCAGGCCTCAAGTCTTACTGGGTATTCTTTCGGAGAAGTTTAATAAAAAGACTATATGACCAAATGAACTTGTGTGGTTTGGAGCGGGTTACTTTTTTTCATTAATGAAGTTTTCTTCCATTTGGTGTCATTGTAGATCTTTAAAACATAATTGCACATTACGAGAGGGTAGCGCCACTGCCATTGTGGTGAAAATGAAGGTTTCCATATCATTTTCAACGGAAAGTAGTCAGTCGTATGGAAATTAATATAAATGAGTTGTATATAAGCCACTATTATTAAAAAAAATAAAAACCACACTAGTCAGTGTCATTGTCAGTGTAGGTGGCCTCAGACAGGCAAATTTGGTGGTTTTAGTTTTGATTCATAATAAACAGGGTCAAACTTAAGTCAGAATTGCTTAATATGCTGATAAACTGTTTTATTGTTTGTTTTATATACTTAAAAAAAACTTTCTGCATTCTTATGCAAACATCACTTATTTATTAACATCAATTTGTTCAGTAGATTTTCCGATGATGGGCATGTTTTCATTTCTTTTTGCTGCTGTTATGCATGTTTTTAGTTATATTCCATGCTAAACGTTCACATTATCAGTTATCAGTGTCAATATATTATTTGACATTTTTCTCATTCCATTTAAGAAATCGGTTTTCTATGACATTTTTCATCACTTGTACACAGTCACTGATTTAAAGGCAATCTTCTTCGAATGAGTCACATCTGCCCACATCTTTTAAGATTTAGCGTAGGTTTGTTACAGTGTCATGGTTTCATGGTTAGTCATGATGTATAATTGAATGGTTACCTCACCACTGAATTCCCCCCTATCACTGATTAAAGTGCATTTCCATCTTTCACCATTCAGTTATTCTCATTCATTTTGTGTCTGGCTGTGACTCACAAGCCCCTCCCTCTGGACCTTAAAACAGCCTCCTCCACTTCTCGCACGGAGTATGTGACTGCAGTGAAATCCCTTCGGCTGTGCAAATAGGTTATAGTGACACCTTTGCTGCTACTACTAGCATGTTCATAACATTATCGTACACTATATGGCTATGACTATGGCTATCAAAAATGCTGAAGATCATTGGTTTGCTGATTGGAAACAACTGATACCATCCACTTTAATAGGAACACCTGCACTTATCCAAGAGGCTAATCATGTGGCGGTAGCACAGTGTAGAAAATCATGCAGCTATAGATCAAGAGCTTCAGTTAATGGTCACATCAAACATCAGAATGAAGAAAAAGTGTGATCTCTGTGATTTTGATCATGGCATGGATGTTCGTACCAGATGGGCTGGTGTGAGTATTTCAGAAACTGCTGATCTCCTGGGAATTTCACATGCAACAGTCTCTAGAGTTTACACACAATGTTGTGTGAGTTGCAGTCTTGTTGGTGGAAATGCCTTGATGATGAGCGAGAGCAGAGAAAAATGGCCAGATTGGTTCGAGTTGCCAGGTAGGATATAGTAACTCATACAGTATAATCATGCTTTACAATCATGGTGAGCAGAAGCATCTCAGCCTGCACATAACATCAAACCTTGAGGTGGATGGACTACAATATCAGAAGACAACTTTTTGTTTCACTTCGATCAGCCAAGAAATGGAATCTGAGCGGCATCCAAACTGAAGCCTGCGATCACTTGGAAAATGGGTGTCGGAAGACCAGGAAATAATTCACAAAGAAATACAGAGATGAGCCACAAAAGTTCAAAAACCAAGATTAACCTCGACTAACGTGATGGAAAGGCCAGAGTGTGGAGAAAGAAATGATCTGCTCATGATCCAAAACATATGAGCTCATTGGGCAAGCATGGTGGAGGTAGTGTCATGGCATGGGCTTGCATGCCTACTTCTGGAACACGCTCACTAATCTCTATTGATGATGTAACTCATGATAGAATGAATACAGAAGCCTACAGAAACGTTATCCGACTCTTTACAGAGAAATGTATCCAGTCCAATTGGGAGGAACTTCATCATGCAGCAAGACAATGACCCATAACACACTGCCAACACAACAAAAGACTTTATCACAGGGAAAAAGTAGAAAGTTGTACACTGTCCAAGACACTCAGCAGATCTTAAGCCATTGGCGCATGTGGTTCAGTTCCTGAAGAGGAGAACCCTAGTAGTGAGAAACAGCCCAGAACAAACCGCAACTGAAAGAAGCTGCTGTACAAACCTGGAAAAGCATCACAGAAGAAGAATGCAACAGTTTGGTGATGTCAGTGGGTCAAAGGCAACGACTTGATGTGGTTATTGCAAGCAAGGCAAACGCAACCAAATGTTAAGTGTCATGTACTTTTAAGACTATCTGTTCCAATACTTTCGCTCACCAAAAATTGGGAGGTCTGCAACCAAAGGCGCCACGTTCTAAGTTATTTAACACCTCTAGATGTACATATCAGGAAACGAAAGCTGAAATTCTGATCCGTTGATTTCAAAACCCAAATGTCTGCAGTGTGTGTGCATGTGTGTGTCTTTTAATAATGGCGCCCAAATGATGTATTGTTACAGCTCTGGTTTTGTCAGGGATGTTGACATTTTCACCAACAACAAAATGCCATCATTTTTGTAATGAATTTCTAATTAAATTCGTTTCACGAGGTGAAAAGAACATGAGAAGGGCGATGCGGCTAACCACCCAGGGATCTGGTACCCTGCATGTATACACATGTTCAGGCCATTAGAATGGAAGATGTGATGTGAGCGTTCATGGTCGCGGAACACAGAGTGACTCTGTCCTCACAGAGTTAAGTTCACTTCCTGTCAGCTTGGGAGAAGAGAGAAGCCACAGAAGCTGTACATCTCTTCTCAATTCCTCCTCTGTTCTCTCCTTTCTTTCTCCTCAGATTTTTTCCCCCCACCTCTCCTGCACTCGGGTGACATGAAAAAGGAGCAGGCTGAGATTTAGTGCGACGCAAACCTTTTTTCTTTTCTTTCTTTCTTTCTTTCTTTCTTGCTGTACAAGTATAGAAATCTAACTCCCTGAAGAAGTACTTATGCACTAAGAGGACCTTATGTAGACTTCTTCCTCATGTGAGATCACAAAGAATCTGTAAGAAATTCAGTTAAATTGTTGAACTCCTTTTTTCTCATACATTTTTTGTCTAAAAAGGCTTTGGTGCTAGATTACGTCTATAACTCAATGTCACGGCCATGTTGTTATGAAGAGCCAGTTAGTATAGTAACTTCTTTGGAATGTATGGTTGATGATAACTGGGAGACAATTTATAGTCTTATTTTTCAATGTAGAATATGTAGGGGCTGAACTTCTACACCAGACACTAGTCAACGATTAAATCATGAAATATTTGATTTCAGCGTTTCCCCCTCATTAATATTTGTAGCTGATTAGGATTGGCTTGTGGTGGAGGAATACTAGAGGCACGGCTGTGGGCGGCTGTGGCTCAGTCGGTAGAGCGGGTTGTCCACTAATCCACTAATCGTGGGGTTGGTGGTTCGAATCCCGGCCCGGGTGATCCCATGCCGTAGTGTCCTTGGGCAAGACACTGAACCCTAAGTTGCCCCCGATGGCAAGCTAGCACCTTGCATGCAGCTCTGCTACCATTGGTGTGTGAATGTGCTCTCATTAGTAAGTCGCTTGTAAATGTAAAATGATATTTCTGTAAAGCTGCTTTGAAACAATGTACCATTGTAAAAAGCGCTATACAAATTGATTTAGAGTACTGCTCCATGATGTCTCACCTGTTGTGAGACCAGTTTCAGCCATTTAGTCCGCTCAGAGCTTCACTCTTTAATGTTAGGTTCTTCTCATTTCAATTCATTCATCTTATTAATATGAAGTGTACTTTTAATATAAACTCGTGCATTGGTCATTTATTAGTCTCTCCACAGATTTTCAGCCAGCACCAAATACATTAGGTATAAACAGGAATTTGGAAAATGCTCATGTAGCGATGGACCGTGCACGTGATTCACGTTAACTTGGCCATGAAATACTAAATCGAGGTCACAAAACGTTACCGCGCACACATTACCCATGTTTTAGTTAATGTGTGTACTCCTCTAAAGGTACTATGCCCAAGCAGTGCTCTGGTAGCTGTGCTTTTAACAAGGAAGTAATCATTATACCAGGGGTGTCCAATCTTATCCGGAAAGGGCCGGTGTGGGTGCAGGTTTTCATTCCAACCAATCAGGAGCCACACCGGAATCCACCGGTTTAATCAGTTGATCATGGCTTTCAATAGACTCAGGTGTGGCTCCTGCTTGGTTGGAATGAAAACCTGAACCCACACCGGCCCTTTCCGGATAAGATTGGACACCCCTGCATTATACGGTAGATTTTACAAGCTCACTTTTGAATTAGAATTAGATTGCTGAGATTAGACTTGAAATAGATTGGTCAGAAGGTGTCGATTAATTTTCTGTAACAGTAGCTTTGACGATAGTGTGGCTGTAATTCAAATCATGAGTTTATTGTATATTCATGCACTAGTTTTAATGCAGTTAAGAGTCGTAAACTCACTGATATTGGTAAGGCTTTATTATGAGGAGATGTTTATGGAAGGAGTCTCGAGTGTCAACGCTTTCTAACAGTGTCATTGACACCTATTGCAGCTCATGTTTTATTTCTTACTTGTATAATAATATTACTGAAGATAATAAAATAGGACGAAGTACCATGATATTTCGATTATCTAGATATCTAGCTAGCCTATATAAATGTCGAGTAAAACTGAACTTTACTTCCATTCAACAGGATTAGAGCTGAACATGTTTAACAAAGCATTTTGTCAGTTTTTAAAAAGAAGTATCGTGGAGCTAATTACATTTACATTTACATTTATCAGACACTTTTATCCAAAGCGACTTACAAATGAGACACACTCACACACCAATGGTAGCAGAGCTGCATGCAAGG
>JAFFST010052156.1:125291-143416 GCA_022414735.1 Noturus placidus
TTATGTGTGGACTGAGTTCCAAAATCTGTAAAAATGTTGTGCGATTTTGGTTGGCGTAACAACCGTATGCACCTTATAACACGGTGCGCCTTATGTATTGGTCAAGTACAGAAATAGATCCCATAATTGAGACTGCGCCTTATAGTGTGGAAAATATGGTAACTATTATTAATAAATATTAAAGTTTATAAAAAAAAATATACATCCAAACTAAACCAAAAAGTCTCGCACCAAGTAACAAATAAAAATAGAGACATCCAAAATGAGTCAAAAACACTTCAAATAACACAACAAAATTAGTTAGTGAAGGTTTTTCTTTCGCATCTAGAGGTGTGGATTTGTGGCGATAACCGATATTTCCAACAATTGGTCATCTGTGCCGATTAATCAGCAAAACCTATAAGTCGGGCGACCTCTAATAATAAGTAGTATTAAGTTGTCAGCCAAAGTGAATAAACCTAAATTTGAATTCTTTACGACATTTCAGCACTTAAGGCGGGGCATCATTACTGTTTTAGAATGTCTTGAAATTTGTATCGCGAGTCCCTTTGCTATGACTCCATATTACTAGACTTTCAGAAGGTCTGTTGGGAATGGCAGCAAAAACTTATGCTTGCATTTCTCATACACGGACTGAGCATACATTTCCAGCATAAAAGTGTATTGTAGAATGACGAGCAGAATGCAGCTATTCAACACAATGCTTTTATGATTGGAAGATAAATCTACCCTCTAAACTCAAACCGATTTTATTTTGAAAGTGCTTAGGGAATGCATCAGGAAAAAACCGTCCAGAGAAGTGGTGCACATAGAACTGGATCTTGGGTCTTGTATCACGACAATCCTGCACACACTGTACCATCAACCAAGTTTATAAGTTTTTTTTTTTTTTCTCTCCCTCTCTCCTTCTGCCGAGCTACACATGAGTTATGGAGATGTTGGAGATCCTGGTCCTTTCTGCTCTCCGGACCTGCATGATCAGTCTCGGAGGTCCTACTTCTGGATGGAGCTCTCATCTACTCCAAATCCAGATTGCAGGGACAAAGGCTTTTCAAAGCCAAACAGATTACATTTAAACCAATAATTATCTCTTTAATAATATTTGTTGTGACCCAGATGAGGATGGGTTCCCTTCTGAGTCTGGTTCCTCTCAAGGTTTCTTCCTCTTAAACATCTTAGGGAGTTTTTCCTTGCCATTGTCGCCACTCAGTGTCTTGCTCAGTTGGGATTAATTTCTCACTTTTACTGTGTATGTACTGTGTTTATATTCCTGTAAAGCTGCTTTGAGACAATATCTATTATAAACAAATGCAAATACAATTGAATTGAATTTATAACCAGAAACAGCATGGTTATCACGTCACATCCACTGCACTCGCCAGATCTCGCTCCTTGCGACTTCTTTTTGTTTCCGAAATTAAAATACATACATAAAGTCGCCCTTCCCAGGCATTCAACCACTTTTCTATCTGTATTAATGCACTGATGATCTCCTCATACTTGAGTTATGGTAGTTATCACTGTTTAGTCTAGTTAATTGGACTTCTAGGCAAGCACACTGGGGCTTTCACTTGTACGGTGGCCTAGCTATTGAATTTATTTGTCCACCTCTATAGAGTGCTGAAAGGATGATGTATTTTTGTAGGCCACCCCAGAAGTTAGCATCACCCCGGTTCCCTCGACAAAAAGCCAGTAGGATTGTTCCTTTGGCTTATTGCAGAAAATAAACTCTGTGACCAACAAAAGTTTATGATTCTTACATGTTTTGTTCATCAAGATACTCTTCACAAATGAACACAAAATCTAACTCCACCACGGTCACATGACTTCAACGGCACCACCAGTAAGCTTCCGACAACTCTTTCAATCTGTAATTAAAAAACATCCTCCCTGATAGGGATCCACATAAAAGCTTAAAAAAAAACCAGTGGGGTGTTCCTAATGTATTTTACGTCCTAGAATAAAACGTGAAAATACCTTGAGCTTGTGTTAAACACAGACCTTATTTCAGGCATTGACTTTGGGATGGAAGTGAAAAATCCTAACTCATTTCTTGGTTTTAGGACTCATTGGAATTTGCACTGATTTGTAAATTGTTGCTTTTTTTGTGTATATATTTTTTTATAGGAGGCGTGACTACATTTGTGGCTTTGTATGACTATGAATCACGCACTGCCTCTGATCTGTCATTCAGGAAAGGAGAACGGCTTCAGATATTCAACAACACGTAAGAAAGCGGGCACACACACACACACACACACACCCTCCTGCACAAACGCTAATGCAGTCATTTCTTAGACACCACATTTTCTTCTAGAAAGAAACATGCTGTATATGATCATCATAGTACAACAGGTCATACTCCTTCAGTCGAGTACACATACTGTACAGACACACACGTCTATCCTTTGTCTGCACCACCAAGGAGTGCATAACGTCCCCCCCCACCCCCCTCACTCTCTGGTAACCATAGGAACAGGCTCCCTCTTTAAAGGCTGGAGATGGTGGTTTTGTTTACTTTTTCCCTACTCTTTTTTTTTTCTTCACTGCACTCCCTTTATTTTTTTTTTATTTTTTTATTTTTTTTTTTTTAAGGATTTTCTGCTCACAGCTGCACATTTTTTCCTCTGCTTACCCTCTAGGAGTGAAAGGGCATTTAGCTCCGTTATTCCAGTGATCACTTCCAGAAAGAGCAACAAATCTGCCTTAATTAGAAACTAGGCACTCAAATCAAAAGCCCCTTGTTACACATGGAACGGGAAGTGGTTATCACAGATGGTATTATAATCCTCTTAAATTGCGTTATAATTAGAAAGCAAGAGAAGGCGACAGGGTCCGAACATCGCCACGAATCATATAGATATGATTTTAAAAACACGGCCGTTCCTACTCTCAATTCAGTGAAGGAAATGGTTTGTGGTGGCGTTTATAGTTAGGTGTAAATATTTAAAATGGCCGTTTCAATGTAAATGTGAGGACTGTTATTGTGGAATCAATAGAAGAGGAGCAGAACGTTATGCTGTCCCTCACCAAACACATTCACATACACACACGTACACACTGGCCCAGACATTTCAATAGCAGAACTATTGTACCGTTACATTTCCTGTACATATTCGTATATTGATTTTTATCTTTTTTTTTTTTTTTTTTTTACTTTTTACAGTCATTTTTAAATCTTTATTACGTACAAGCAAGCTCTGATGAGATGAATACGCCTTTTAAACGGTTGTGTTTTTATTGAATTATTTCTTTTCTTTTCTTTTATTGGCCTGGTCAGTCAAACACTAGCTGCGTTTACAGTGACTGCGTTTACATGGACAGCAGTAATGTAATTATTGACCTGACTCTGATTAAGATAATAATGTGATGAAGGTGTTTACATGAGTCACTTTTAGAATACTCCATTTCATGGAGTCATGTTCCGTTTTACATGTTATAGATCATAATTAGATTAACAGCCCGCGTCATTACATCACCGCGCCACGCCGTCTGACGTCCCTCCAGAATTTCACGCATCAACATACAGTTCGTCTTCGTTATGGTCCTCGTTTTACGAGTGCTTTAAGTGCAGTTAATTATGTCATGCTGTACGTGCTGATAGACGACTGCTTGAAGCCATGGGCTGCGTCCCAAACCGTGTACTTACTGTCTTTATAGTAGCCGAGCAACTCATGTAAACACCTTAATCACATTATTATCTTAATCAGTGTAAGGTCAATAATTACATGACTGCTGTCCATGTAAAGGCAGTCACTGTGAGTTCCTGGTATTTCTTTAGTCTTTGGCTCTATGGCTTTGCTCTAATTCCTGCTATGTCTGTCTTGTTTTAATCTCAAACCTATTTCACACTTCCTTCCCCCATATCTCTTCTCATGTGCGGACACTGTTTAAAACAGGAGAAAGCTAAACTGCAGGTAGGTAAATACTGCTTGCTTTACCTTTTGCTTGATTCATGTGTGTGTCAACATCATTTTGTCATGTTCATCTGTTTATCAAAGATACACTTCCAGAGAAAAAGAGTGTGGGGTAATCTGGAAAAACTCCTGGCTTGTGGCTGAATTCTGGAAAACGGCCAAAAAAGACTGCTTCGACTTGATTTTTTTTTCTACCTAAAGCATTCTTTGACAGCATGTCATCGTTATGAATCCATTAATATACTAACGTCAAAATGTTCTGTTTACTTTATAATCTTGCCTAGGCTGCAAAGATCACGTTCATAACGATCCATATTAACTAATATGGTGGTAAAAGCAGTCTAAACCCGTCCAAAAATGCTAGGAGAGGGTGATTTCCTTACACAGCGAGTGCCACGCTTTAATGGAGTTGTTGGAACGTTACATGTTGGATAATGAAATGGACAGTTTGTAATTAGAGACCAGCTGAAATGGAATCGTTAAATGCAGTTTTCTACCCTTTCACTTTGGGTGTACCCAGACGTTAAATGTTTTTAGGGTTTTTTGGGGGGGTTTTCCAGGCCCTCACATATACAGTGATGCTTGAAAAGTTTGTGAACCCTTTAGAATATGTCTATATATCTGCATAAATATGACCAAAAACAACTTAAGATTTTTCTTAAAGGTAAATAAACCCAATTAAACAAATGAGACAAAGGTATTATATGTGGTCATTTTATTTACTGAGCAAAAAGGATCCAATATTACATATCTGTGAGTGGCAAAAGTATGTGAACCTTTTTGCTTTCAGTATTTAGTGTGACCCTCTTGTGCAGATAAACGTTTGGGGGTAACTGTTGCTTGGAGGAGTTTTATCTTGTTCCTCAGTATAGAACAGCTTCAGCTCTGGGATGTTGGTGGGTTTCCTCACATGAATGGCTTGCTTCAGGTTCTTCCACAACATTTCTATTGGATTAAAAGTCAGGACTTTGACTTTTTCCAAATCATTAATTTATATTTCTTTACCCATTCTTTGGTAGAACTAATTGTATGATGATTATTATTATTATTTAACAAGCACTCATTATTTTTGTTATTTTTCCCGTCTAAATGACATTCAGTACTTTTTTTTTTTTTAATCCAGCATTGACATTGTGATCAGTCATGTGTCAATAACCTGAACAACTCCTGATACTTGCGCATCGTGCCCAACACACTGTACTGTGCATACAGACATTGTGATGCGTCGCCTGTTATTGATCATGCCGTACCAGGCATTTTGCAATAAGTTTGAAGAACGTGCGAGATTTCTCACAGACTTTGGGAGGAGGTATGTTGAGTCAGCAGCTCTCTGCGATGTGACATTGCCAGCATTGTTGCTCCAGCCAGGGGAGGCAGAGTCTAAATCAGGAACTGATTCATGAGGATGTTAATAATTCACAGCTTAAACGACTACAGAGACTAAACTGAAGGTGATGAAAACAAACAGATAAGTGAAATACATCATATTGTTAATTATGATCATATTAGTGGTGTTGAGAACAATGAGCATCAGTCTGGCACGTCACGTAAATATTTGTATAATGATGAATTAAACTCGCTTTTTTTAGTCTGTTCTGTTCCACAGTATTTCATTACAACTTACAGGCATATAACAGAGCAATCTGCCAATTATTAAATTTTTGTTTGTAGTTACGTCATGGCACATCCATGATACAAGTTAGTTTCGCTTATCACTTGCTTTCTTTTCGCTATTGAAGGCAAAAAAAATGCAGCTCGTCATGTTATCTAGAAGCCACACCTCCCTGCATTCCTGACATTTACAAAGTTCCGTCCAAAAATACTACACTAGATAATAATACTAAATAATACTAGAAGTGCCTCCTCACAGAAAACCTCGCCATATCAATATTTATATGCTGTTTAATCAGTTCATGTGGACCTTCTGCTATACATGTCCTTGTGAATTAGCTCTTATTATACCACAGCGCTGCTTAATACTGGATTCTGATTTGCCGACTGACGTTCTAAGGTGTGCAACTATTTTACTAATAATTCATTATTGCAACTATTTTAATAATAATTCATCAATGTAGTTATTCCGTACATAATGTATTGGAATGAGTGTGTTAATAGAATCCTTGCAGCCAGCATTATTGTTAGAGCTGCTGCTATAGAAAATCCATCAGTACCTTCTGACCAATTAGCATGGTGACTGTATCATTTATACTTTAGATCACATTTACGGCATTTGGCAGATGCCCTGGTGGATAGATGGATAGAAAGACAGACAGACAGACAGACACACAGATAGATAGATAGAAAGACAGACAGACAGAGATAGATAGAGACTAATTATTGCATTTAAATAGTTTTTAAGCTAGACTGAAATTTGACATTGAGCGCCTCTTTTGAATTCATTTATGATCAACGTGGTCTCATGATTTCATAAAAACTTCTGAGAAGTTACAGATCATGTGCATGTGTCTTTCAGGGAAGGAGACTGGTGGCTAGCCAGCTCACTGACCACAGGACAACGCGGCTACATCCCCAGCAACTACGTCGCTCCTTCCGACTCCATCCAGGCCGAAGAGTAACTTTTTTTTTTTTTTCTTTTCTCTGCTTCTTTCCTTCCCCCCCCCCCCCCAGTTTGTTTTGACAGTTGGTCATTTTCTACCTTTTTATTTACGTTTGTGTATTTTCCATTTTTATTCATTGCAGCATTGCATTTCATTCATTTCTGCTTTTAGACTTTATTCAGGCAAATGTTTTTGTTTATTTTCAAAAACAGGAGTATATTCTTCATCGCCTATTATGCGCTCCTTATTTTTTCATAAGAAACAGATTTTATAGCACCTCCGATTTTCTAACACAGTCACTGCATTTCTGAAGTATGTTGATTGTGAACCGCACGCGCGCGCACACACACACACACACACACACACACAGACACTTCCTCGTGCGCCTCCAGATACACCTTGACCCACAGCACCTTATTTAAATCAAGTCAGTTAACCTAGCTCTCTAGCTACTTGATCTGTAGCTTACTGTGTGTATGATTTCATCATGGACAAGAATTTCATGTATTTTAATGAGAAAAGAACAGGAAGCTTGTCAACTTGAAATTCTTTCAGTGGAAGCCAAAAGGGAAGTCAAGTCAATACAGTACATTCGCAAATGTTCAACTATAGCTGTAATACTTCTGGAATTCATTTTCTTCGAGCGAGACAGCCATGAGGAAACATCTTACCTTGTTTTCTGCAACAGTTCACTTAAAAGATAAGGAATAGGTCAAATGATGCTGCTAGAGGAGAAAACAGCTGTGAGGTGCTGTGGTCACAGCACGTCTCACTATTCATCCATTCACAGACTCAAACGCAATTGGACAATTGACTGATAAGCAGTTTCATGGCCAGCTGTGGCCTGTCTCCTCATTATTTTATGACAAGTTAAGGAGATGAAAGGTCTGGAGTTGATTCCAAGCATTGAATATGTATTTGGTAGCTGTTCATGTGAACCCGTGTCAATGTAAGTGAAGGAGGCCATCATTAGGCTGGGAAAAAAAATAAATAAAACAGACCTATCAGAGAGTTAGCAGAAACTTTAGGAGTGGTCAAATCCATAATTTGGTGCATTCTTAAAAAGAAGGAATGCTCTGCAATACCAAAAGGCCTGGAACACCACGGAAGACAACTAAAGTGGATGATCGCAGAATTCTTTCCCTGTTGAAGAAAAACCCCTTCACAACATCTCGCCTGGTCAAAGTATACAATCAAGAGACACCTTCATGAATGTAAATACAGAGGGTTTACACCAAGACGCAAACCACTCGTAACACTTAAGAACAGAAAGGTTCCACACATCATCTGTCAAACATGTGGAGGAAGTGTTATGGCATGAGCATGTTTGGCTGGAACTAGGTGGAACTCTGGATGAATTCTGAAGTGTATAGAGCTGTACTTTCTGTTCTGTTCAGATTCTGATAGTACAGCACACCAGAGTACAGATGGATAATGACCCAAAACATACTGCAAAAGCAACCCAAGGGCTTCTTAAAAGAAATTAAATGTTCTTAAATGTCTGATGACCTCAAACCAATTGAGCATGCTTTTCAATTACTGAAGACAAAACTGAAGGTGGAAAGACATACAAATAAACAGCAAGTGAAGGCAGCTGCAGTAAAGGCCTGGCAAAGCATGTCAAGGTAGGAAACTCAGCATGGGTTCCAGACTTCAGACAGTCATTGACCGCAATGGATTTGCATCCAAGTATTAAAAATAATCCTCATTTTTATTTTTGTGTTAGTTTGTCCAATTACTTTTGATCCTGTGAAAATGGAGAGAAAATAACAGAGGGAAAAATTGCTTCGATCACATCTTGATCGCTTCATTTCAAATCCGTTGTGGTGGCGTACAGAGGCGAACTTATGAAATGTTCCAAATGTGTCCAAATACTTATGGACCTGACTGTAAAAACAATCTCTCATTTGTTCCCCCCTTTCACTTCAAGTTAATAAGACAAAAAAAATAAAATAAAATGCAGATTGATTGTTAACTAGAAACTGGAAGGCACAAAGACTTTTCTGTGAATAAAAACTCCGAACATCCACACACATGTTTGAAGGACCTGACACTTATGCCCAGCATCTTACAAGTCCCTGTGTTAGTTACTATAGAAATGTACTATACTTATAGTTCACTCTTACAGCAAGCGCTATTATCATAATGAGTCATGCTGTTCTAGAAAATTAATCAACATCGTCTGACCAATCAGATTTGAGAATTTATACATCCGCTGTTGGATAAAATCTCACTGTCTTTTTCTCCATCCTTGCAGGTGGTTCTTTGGTAAAATTACCCGTAGAGACTCGGAACGGTTGCTGTTGAGTCTTGAGAACAGAAGGGGAACTTTCCTGGTCCGAGAGAGTGAGACCACCAAAGGTGAGTGTAGGTTATTTTTTTTCATGAAAAATGCAATATAAATATGAAACTATGGATGGAGTCTCACACAAGTGCTTCACATTCTGTCAAACAATAATAGTAGTTACGGATTTATTTCACTAACCGGATTGTCTCGCATTCAATCAACAAGGTGCTGAGACTTATTTATAATTACATCAGGTAAAACCGGAACCGAGGACCAGTACTGCTTGGAAGGGCTTTATATATAGACAGATTAGGAAAGCTCTCAACCGCACAGACCTAAACAAGGTTTTTTGCATGAAACGAACACATTCCTGTAGAGCAACTGGCTTCATTAAAGATCAGTTAGTGAAGCAGTGTATGTGGGTGTGCATAGTTTTGTGAGCGATGGCATTTGAAGAGGTGGGGGAGGTAGGTGGGGGATGTCCAGGGTGAAGAAAGGAGGGGGTGTTTACAGGAACAGGCACAAAGCAGGTTATCATCCTGCATTAAGCAGCAGATATACACTACATGGACAAAAATATGTTGACTCCATACAGGTCACCCCATATGTGTTTGTCGAACATCCATTTCTATATTTAGTCTCACTTTGCTGTTATAATAGCCTCCAGCAGATGTGCAGATCCTGTGTGGATTCGTGGTCATTCAGCCATAAGAGCATTAGTGATGTCGGGCGAGGAGGCCTGGTGTGCAGTCGGTGTTCAGTGGGGTTGAGGTCAGGGAAACCTTGGTGAACCGTGTCTTCATAAACCTCGCTTTGTGCACAGGGGCATTGCCATGCTGTTGTTCAAGTGTCTTACAATTAATATCATTAAAGAAAGTGTATGGTATATACATATTCAATTCAATTTACATGCCACGTTTAATAATGGACATCATCACAAAGCAGCTGTGCAGAAATCCGGATATAGGGTAGAGTCATTCCTAATGAGTAAGCCAGAGGGGACGGTGGCAAGGGAAAACTCCCTGAAGAAACTTCGAGAATAACCAGACTTATGAGAGAACCCACCCTCTCCTGGGTGACGACGGATATTATGATCGAGTCATTAATCATACACAGCTGTAAACTGTAAACTGTAGAGTCACGAGGATCAGGGTCATTTTTGCTTTCATTAGAGGTTTCACTTTAAGTCTATAATATCAAAGTGAAGGTGTCCACTGTTCAGTGATTACGACTTTGATCATGTGCGGTATTTAAGCTATCCACGTAAGAACTTCCACAGCAAAGTAAGCTATCCAAGTAAGAGGGATCTAACAGCAAACGTTAGGCTAGCTAAGCCGGGCCTTCTTCAGCTGCAGCAGGTGATTGTCTGGTGAAGGAGGCTCCAAGCTGAAGTAGAGTATCCAGATGGATCAGGCAGATCCAGAGGGCAGGCATCTGGCAGAAGGAGTAACGTAGCTCAACAAAGAAAGAGAGACAGTAGCAGGGTCGGGTGGGGGTGGGGGACGAGAACCACATATTATTAGGTATGTTCTTGTCCTGTAATGGTTTCAGAAGATCTCGAGTGCAAGCATGGACTCCAGCGGGACTAGATATGACAGCGTAACTAAAAGATAAGAGGCATATGTTTGAATGCCTGTAATGTATTCATGCGTTTTGGTTTGTATGGTTGTGTGACTAAAGTGAGAGAGAGAGAGAGAGGATTAAAATCAGAGAAGACAGGAAAGAGCGTGTGCTGTTGTACTCTCATGAATGTCACTGTTGTTGGAACAATGCCCTTTAGTGGCTTTCTTGCAGAGATGCATTTTGATTTGTGGTTTGTTTCATTTAGTGCTACTTAACACACCATTCTGCTTTTAACAAACCAACCTTCCAGGTGCCTACTGCCTATCTGTCCTGGACTACGACAACGTTAAAGGGCTGAATGTGAAGCATTATAAAATCCGGAAGTTGGACAGCGGTGGCTTTTACATTACCTCTCGTACGCAGTTTAATAACCTTCAGCAGCTGGTCAGCCACTACCACGGTGAGTCACATGCTCGATTCGCCTTCAAAACCTGACTGTGTGTGTGTGTTTAAAGCATAGCAATAGCAATTTCTATGAATAATGTTCAATACCACAGCGAAAATGCACTAAAACCATGAAATACAAAACACAGATGGTATACAGGCCCTGCATGAGTCATAATAATATTTTTACATGCTTTAGTAGTAACTCTGACCATCTTGAGCAACAATTAATGCAGCTGGAATGAAAAACCTGCCAACACCTTCTAGAAAATGTCTTAAGGCTGTGATTGGACAGTGATTCCATTTTCAGAGACTAACACATGCTGATGAAAATGAAATACAGTGCATTGAGGAATTCCATTCATCTCTGTCACAAACTCCGTATTTAAATCTTAAAAAAAGCAATACTGTGCCGACTGTTTCATAATGCAGAGATCAGTCAACAGAAGAGCGACGCAATGAAGGTTTGCGACGTTTTCTGCAAATCAATACCATTTACATTTCATGTTTGTTTGGTTTTTTTTCACTGATGTGATTGCATTTTGCTCTCTAAAGGAGTTCTTATATTTCTGTCACATTCTGTCCGAACAGAAATAAATAATGGCAGTTTCCTAATATAGTTGTAAGATGCTAGTTGCAAACAGTACCAATTTAAAAAAACGGTATATAAAAGACCCCCTGTCAATTCTTTATAAGCAAATGCATTGCTCTAGATGTGGTGAGGTTGTTCACGTCAAACAAACATGTTTTTTCTTCTTTCTCAAATTCAATTCAAAATGAATAAATAATTGAAGGAATTATAGTTGAGTACACATTACGTACAATGATGAGTGGCCTATTTCTCCCAGTCAGTGTCTCTTTCTATCCTTTCCTCCATCTCAGAACATGCTGATGGATTGTGCCACTGCTTGACCGATGTGTGTCCAGTGCTGAAGCCACCACAGACTCAGGGTTTGGCTCGGGATGCCTGGGAAATCCCCCGTGACTCTCTGCGTCTAGATGTGAAACTGGGACAGGGCTGTTTTGGAGAGGTCTGGATGGGTAAGAACAACCAATAGCGGACTGTGGTGAATGTTCAGGTAGCTTTAAATCACAGGTTAAAGTGCATGAGTTCATATTTATTACCGTTAGGCTTCTTGCTAAAGGACCTCGCTTAAATGAGATATTACTGTTCCCTTGAAATGTTACTGCCCAGGAGATAACTAACAGCGGCGTAGGAACACCACTACACCTTTATCCTAATTACAGACACCAGGGCCTACAACGATGAGTGTTTGCTAACACAAACACCATTGTATATAATTGGCATTTCCATTCTGGCTAGATTTAACCATTTATTGATCATATTTTTTGGGTGTACAGATTAAACAAATATGATTATGTTTATCAAATTTATGAACAATGCATCCACATCTTTAGTCTGCATGGGGGTTGCGAAAGTTTTGGTACCAGTTTGGTATAACACAATTTCATACAATATATATAATTAGAGGGTCCCCGATCCATCCCGCCATCAGTTTGGGGGTCCTTGGCCTGGAAAACGTTGAAGACCCCTGCTCTAAAACCAAATGAGATATTCCATCTCACATATTTAACTCTTGTATATATGGTGTCTTTTAGAATAGCTTACTCTGTTATTATTCACCTTGTCTGGTGGTAGGCTGAGTAAATAATGTCCAGGTTTCTGGTTAGGCACGTGGAACGGGACAACGCAAGTGGCCATTAAGACGCTGAAACCGGGCACCATGTCTCCTGAAGCCTTCTTGCAGGAGGCTCAGGTCATGAAGAAACTACGACATGAGAAGCTGGTGCAACTCTACGCTGTGGTGTCTGAAGAGCCTATTTATATTGTCACTGAGAATATGAGCCAAGGTGAGGGTTGTTTTCAGCTTTCCACCATAACAATGATACTGTGGTGATGATGATGATGATGATGATGATGATGATGATGATGAGAAGACATATACAGTCAAATCTTGTTACTATGCCACTCTCGCTATTATACCACTTTTGCTCGGTCCCGACAAAATTCAATACAAAATAAATTTACTATGCCACCCCCTACTCTCGCTACTATGCCACTATTGTGTGACTGTTAAAAGGCACGAGTCGTGAAAAGTCTGTATTTCTGCGCAATGCTCAATCACACTCGCATCCCAAAGGCGAAGCGACGAACTACAATCCAGCTGCGCACAACATAACTCAATACGTACGCGCATAGTCAGACTGTGTCAAAGTCAAACACGTGATGCTTCTCCCCGACGCCAACTACAACAAGCCAGTCACAACACGCACAGCGACAAGCCTGCAACCCTAGCTCAAAGAGACACACAAAAGCGCGAGCACACACAGACAGGCAGGCACTCGCACAACAGTGCGGAGTTCATGCAACAGAGAAGCGGGAAGCCCCGATGTGATGCAAGCGTGCGATCGGCTAGACAACGAGATGCACGTGATCCGCCAAAAGAAGATGCGCCAGCCGACGATTCTTGAGAGTTTTGGACTGATAACTTGAGAAAATAAAGCCGTTTTTACAAACCCTCGTTACTATGCCACTCTCGCCACTATGCCACTCTTGCTCGGTCCCGACAGGTGGCATAGTAACGAGATTTCACTGTAGTTCAAATGATTGATTTTTGCGCACACGTTCTTTTTTTTTTTCATTTTCTATGAATTGATAGCTAATACATGTACAGTAATTCATAATATAAGTACACAGTTAAATGAACATGACCTACAAAAAATAACATGTTATATTTAATAGACATGCAGTCTACTAGTCTAACTATTTACAATGTGGATATATGGTCCAGTATATACGATCTGCCATTTCTGATTTACCTGCACACAGGTAGTCTGCTTGACTTCTTGAAAGGCGACATGGGGAAGATGCTGCGGTTACCTCAGCTTGTAGACATGGCCTCACAGGTAACGGAATCTTCATTTGGTACCAAACTCAAGTAAATTCAAGTAGCAACACTAGCTACCAATAAAGAGCTATACAGCAAAAAAAAAAAAGTGATCTGACTAGTTAACCGGTCCTATTAGGAGGGGAACAAAACGGACTTGTATTAACAAGGCTGGAGTCGGACTGGTTTTCAGCCCAGGAATGTCATCTGAGAGACCCATGCATGTGGGACCCCTATATACAGCTCCCACTCTTGCTTGGAAAGGTCCCCAATGCAAAGTAGGCACCAATGACACCATGCGTTAAATTAATATACAGTATGCAAGCAAAATATACATCATAAATAAATGCATGCAAATAAACTTACAAATAGTGAACAATAAATAAACTAGGCTAATGAATATCAAGTTAAAATGGAAAGCTTCTGTAGTAGAGTATCTACTTATTTGACTTTTTCCTCAGTAGTTAATTTGTATTCACACTACCGATCAAAAGTTTAAACACGCGTTCTTTATTTATTTATTTATTTATTTTCCCCCGCATTTTTTGGTTAATAATAGTCATCAAAACTCTTGAAGAACGTGAACGAAACTATGGGAATTGTGATTTTTTAAAAATTTTATTTTTTAAAAAAAAATCCAAAATAAATCAAAATAATGAAATATTATTGCATCTTCAAAGTCGACGCCCTTTTTGACTAGAATTTCCAGAAATGTATTCTTGGCGTTTTCTCACCCGATTTCTTGAGGAATTTCCCCGAGATGCTTTTTTTTAACAGTATTAAAGTAGTTCACACCGACGCTGATTTAAATGAAAACTAATCATTCTTTCATAAATAAAATATTCGTTTTCTAATGAAAGAAATGATTATATTTTTGTCTACAACACGGATTTCAAACATTTAATCACACACCTTCAGATCAAAAGGTTTTTAAGATCATGAGAAACATTCCAGTCAGGTGTCTCCAGACTCTTGACTTTGACGGTAGTGTGTATTATTTGCACTGGGGTGATCGCACAACAGTCACTGCTAGAGTAGTATGTATTATGCAGTAGATACCGTACCTGTCTCAGCAGCTCCAATGTGATCACTAGGGCTTGTTAATGTCTCAAACAAGTACAGACTTAGTGCATTTACTTGCGTACAAGTTTGCATTTACTTTATAAGTTTGGTGTATTTACTGATGTTCTACCTCCAACATGTTTCTTTTCTTTAATATGGTCTTTTCCGCTCCCCCATTTCTTTTTCTTGTCTGTATTGATTAAAGGCTAACAAGGATCTCTGGTCTAGCTGTAAAACTTTACACTTGGCATGCGTCCAGTCTGGAATAACCAATTAGGGATCTCAGAGGTCCACTCTCATTGTGTCCTGTATGGGGAAACAGGGAAATGATTGATAGGCTACGTGTGTGTGGGTGTGAGAGAGAGAGAGAGAGAGAGAGAATGAATGTGGCTCAGAGCACAGCTGCAAGAAGTTATAGCACTATCATTACGTTTAATGCGTCACCAGGGCGTGGCCCACCGGAAATTCCAGCATGGAGTGTTCACTACCCGATGGTGCCTATCCACCTGCTTATTTTCATTTATACTTATTCTTACCTATCCATATATGTGACATGTTTAATCAAAAATACATAGGATGAAGTTAGTAAATGTAAATATGGATTTTTCTTTCAGACATGTGCTTTTCCTTTGTTTGTCAGGTGAGAATAGGACTTGACTTTGTGTTTCATCCTGTGCAGTCTCGCCATTATGAGGAATGAAACCTTAAGGGGTGTGCTGTTGTATAGGCCAATGTTATTTATTTATTTTTTACTGAGTTAACATCTGAAATTACCCTACAAAATGACCCAACCTGCTCAACCCAGCATCTGGGTTATTTACATGAAATAACCAGGTACTTTTTTGTTTGTTTGTTTGTTTAGAGTGTGGAAAAGTTCAATTTCTGCCATGGTTATTTCTTCAGTGTGCACTACAGACTCTGTGTGGGATACTACACTATGCAATGTGCTCAGTCTGGCTGCCTGTTGTGTCGTCCTCAGATCACGTCTGGCATGGCGTATGTGGAGAGAATGAACTACGTCCACCGGGACCTCAGGGCTGCCAACATCCTGGTGGGAGAGAACCTGGTGTGTAAGGTGGCTGATTTTGGCCTCGCTCGCCTCATAGAAGACAACGAATACACTGCAAGGCAGGGTGAGTGAGACCGCTCTCTCTCTCTCTCTCTCTTATGGAGACTAAGTGCACAGTTTCATGTTTGCTTGCGCTCTCATTTCTCTCCCTTTATCTTACACCAGCTCACTTTATATCCGTAATACACTTCGTCCTCTGTATACACAGGTGCCAAGTTTCCTATAAAGTGGACTGCACCCGAAGCTGCTCTATACGGTCGCTTCACCATCAAATCTGATGTCTGGTCGTTTGGGGTTTTACTTACTGAGCTGGCCACTAAAGGCAGGGTGCCATATCCAGGTACACATTTGAATGAACTCACTTATTTGAATGAATTTTACATGATTAAAGAACACAGTGGTTTTTTCCTTTTTTTTTTCTCCTTTTTTGTAAGTCTCACATTAAGTCCACAACTTCCCGTTTTAGGAAGTTATTGATGGGCTTTTATTAATTACTATTTTAACTGTGTAAACAAGTTTTCACAGAATAAGATGGACACACAAACTCCTTATCTGTGAATTCTCCTGATGTCTGAGCGGAAAAATTAAAAAAGACAGTTTAACGCTAGCTAAAATCACTGTTCTTTATTTACCCCAGTTATTTTTAAACACGTTTCATGTCTTTGTTCAGATCAAAATGACCAGAGCATAAACTCTATACGTGTGTGGTGGTCTGGAAAAACTGACTGAAGGTTATTTTGGATGAATTCTGTCGGAGCCAAAAAAAAAATAGATGAAAGATCAGGGTTTAGCCAAAATAGGGTTTTCGGTCTATAACAAACTCTGACACTTTAACCCTTTCACGCAGTATACTGGCATTCCATTCCGCCAGCTGAATAGAAATCAGACATGTTCAATCAGTATGAATTATTTTAGCACAGCAAGTCTGTTAAATGGTAAATGGCACACTTATCCAAAGCGCTTTACACTGTGTCTCATTCACACACCAATGGTAGCAGAGCTGCCATGCAAGGCACTAACTTGCCATCGGGAGCAACTTGGGGTTCAGTGTCTTGCCCAAGGACACTTCGGCATGGGATCACCCGGGCCGGGATTCGAACCACCAACCCTACGATTAGTGGATTAGTGGACAACCCGCTCTACCGACTGAGCCACAGCCGCCCTGTTATAAGATTATTCAGGACACTGTTTGGTTTCTGTGTGTAGAGTATCATGGGAAAAGGGAGGGATGTGAACCGCCCCCTGCTGGGCAAAACAATTCACACCTCTCCACAATAGCACTGGTACAGAGATCAAACGGACAGCACAACTATAGCTTTTTTTAATCGTAAAATACAGTGTACAGTATACAATTCGAACATTTAGGTCATGTTTACACTAGTGCGTTTTTGTTTTAAAATGCATAACTTTTGCTATGGTTACGCCTGTCGTCTACACTGCTCCGGTGTTTTCAAAAACGGAGACTTTTGGAAACACAGAAGAAGTGGTTTTAATTTGAAAACTCCGGGCTCGAGTTTCAGTGTAAACAGACCAAAACGAAGACTTTTGAAAACGAAGGTGTGGCTTCGCCCACACTCACCCCCTGATTGGGTCTTCTGAATCAACAAATATCCTTCCCTGATTTGTCAAGTCCGTACCATATGATCATTACGCTACCTTGATCGTATACACAACAATGCTGAGACTGAACTGCAAGTTTTGCTGGCTTTGTCATTTTTAGCAGCTATTGTGCAGTTAAATTCTATATTTTATAATACGATTAGAGCGATCGGCAACAAATCTCTTTTCAAGCAGCGTAAGCCCTAGATGGAACGCCGGGTTGTTGTGCCTGCCGGAGACTAGCAACCAACTTCCTGTTTACACTTGTATGCGCATGCCCAGTGTGCCCAGTGATCATGTGACATGAGTATTCGGTTGTGTGGTTTTTTTTGGGGGGGAGGGGGGGGGGGTTGTTTTTTCCATTTTTTTCATCTTGTCCATGCTATCTTCCTTCAAAGCTCGTGTTTTAACAAATAGGTGCTAAAGCAGTCAGCCTGCCTAACGTGTCCAGTGTTCAAACAGTTGTTAGATAGATGAGACAGATAGCCACAGTGAGACAGACATGGGCCTAATCAATTCAGTTTGTAATAAAACATTGGAGGTCAAAATGTCTGTGATGCTCCTGCACCATCACAATAGAATCTTTACATGAACATTTCTCCCTTTTCAATTTAAATGCTCTAACTTTTCAAAAAATACAAAATGTATTCATGTGTATGTGTGTATATATATATATATATATATATAATATGTGTGTGTGTGTGTGTGTGTGTGTGT
>JAFFST010052156.1:151900-163616 GCA_022414735.1 Noturus placidus
TGCCCCTGAAAAAGGAGTAAGCGGTAGAAGATGGATCGATGGAAGGTGTTCTATGTAAACCTATGACCTCAGCTGTAGATAGATAGAATGCTGTGCAATGGCATATGTTTGCCACTAGAGGACGCCAGGCCGTTAAAACCGATAGTTTTTCTTTCTTTCTTTCTTTCCTCAGTTCATTATTTGATTCCGTATAGAAACCAATTTATCAATTAGTCAACTATTTATACACAACTATTTATAACTTATATACGTTATATCATCCCATAATAAATGCATTTCCCATAATTCAAATTTGAAGAGAAGAGAATTATCATTCTTTGAAAACAAATTAGTCTAGCACAGATTATGTCCAGTAATTAGAAATGTGATTAAAGGTTATTAGGGTAAAGTAGAAGATGATTTATTGGTGTGTTGTTTTTTTTTTTAATCCAGGGTGTTTACTCTAAATAAACTCTAGCCTGCAGCTACGTGTGCGCGCGCTACACTAGGTGCCGCCTTTAAACTCTCAAACCGGAAGAGTTTGGCAACTCTTTTTGTATTTATTTATTGACAGAGTCTCTGAGAAGTTCAAGTCAAACTGTAGACCACAGAGTGTTGTTAAACTACTGAACTGTTCGTGTGCCACCTGAACTGAGGTAAGAGCACATGAACTTTACCAGAACTTTCTCAGCTCTTCCAGTCACAGATGCTGTGGAACCTGTGACACGTGACCAGGTCAGGTTCTTTTCAGCGTTATTATTATTATTATTATTATTATTATTATTATTATTATTATTATTATTAGAGTTGTTGTTTGTTTTGAGGGAATTAAAATGTCTAAGCTTGCGGTATGTGATGTTGTATTAGTTTTGGTAAATAAATACGTCGAGTGTAGTGTGTTTTAGTGTTGTCGAGATGTTTCCTGCACACACACAGCTCTCTGATCAGTGTAGTGTAGTTGTGTTGTATAGATGTTTCCTGCACACACACAGCTCTCTGATCAGTGTAGTGTAGTGTGTTTAGTGTTGTCGAGATGTTTCCTGCACACAAACAGCTCTCTGATCAGTGTAGTGTAGTGTGTTTTAGTGTTGTCGAGATGTTTCCTGCACACACACAGCTCTCTGATCAGTGAGTGTAGTGTGTTTGTGTTGTATAGATGTTTCCTGCACACACACAGCTCTCTGATCAGTGTAGTGTAGTGTGTTTTAGTGTTGTCGAGATGTTTCCTGCACACAAACAGCTCTCTGATCAGTGTAGTGTAGTGTGTTATGGTGGTTTTAGACGGAGCTGAGGGCATGCTGTCCTGTTTTTGGTTTTTATTCACTCCCGGATGTAGACCTTCCAAGATAAAATACCTTCCCCATACCCCCCACCACCATCACCCACAACCCCCAACACACACACACACACACACACTTACTTTTTGGTCTTAGTATCTTTGTGAGAAAGTTCCATAGACAATGCTTGACAGGGGACAGGGATCTCAATAAAACCCCCAAAAAACCTTTTTTTATTTTGTTTTGTTTTTAAATAAAAGCTGTAGTTTTTGTAGAAAGAAAAAAAAACCCACACTTTTCCTTGTTGGGAGAGGTTTTAATGTCCCCGCAAGGTCAAACCTGTGTTTGTGAAGGCGTACGTCGATATTGGACATGCATTCCTACACACACGTCAGATACAATAAGGAAATAGTTTGTTTTACTTTTCATTTGAACCCATAGCACCTGCTGGAGCTCCAGCATCTGAAGTGTTCCCGCAGTGCCCTGCCTGTATGGAGAAACCGTTAACCACTTTCCTGCAGATGCATCGGGGAGCATGATGCAGTTAAATTCACAGTTTTCTTGTTGCTGTAGTCTGCTAAACAAAAAAAAAAAGAAGAAGTGAGGAACTTGTGAGAGAGCGGGTTACGGAGCGTCTGCATATCGGCTTGTAAGGTGTTGCTGCATGCTTTGTGTCGAGGTGTTTCTGAAGCCCAGACTGTCTCCCAGCACCAACCAAACATGAATCTAATATGTTCTTAAGTGCGCATGTGCAACAATATAGACTATATGTATCCTTCCATCTTCTACAGTATGTGTGAGGTGTGAG
Source organism: Noturus placidus (assembly GCA_022414735.1). Classification (NCBI taxonomy): domain Eukaryota; kingdom Metazoa; phylum Chordata; class Actinopteri; order Siluriformes; family Ictaluridae; genus Noturus; species Noturus placidus. The sequence goes on from JAFFST010052156.1 coordinate 153,965, forward strand.
GCTAACCACTAAGCCACCGTGCACCCTTAGACTCTATATAAAGGGGGAAAATTGCAAAGACCTTTCACGTTAGGATAGAAGAGATGTATCAGCTTGGGAAGCCCATCCAGCCCAGCTGGGGTGTCCCTCCCATAGAATCTGTTTATGCTGATATGATTGTTCAAACGTTTGGAGAGTTACCGAGTTACCCCTAGTAAAATTTCACCATTTCACTCTATATTCATGCCTTGCCTTTGGAATGATTATTTTCCAGCACGTATGGGTGTCATGGTCCGGTCTCCACATGCTTTAGTCCATATAGAGTATGCTTGGACTGTCGGAAAGCTTATGGATAGTATGCCGTTTAAATATATCCCTTTATAATTTGTTTTAAAAGTGTGTATATACAGATCGAAGATGCTTCATGCTGACTCGTGAAGTTGCAGCTGCGAATGTTAAATTTGGCCACAAGCGCACGATAACACCTTTGCATGAGTCGCAAGGTTTTGATCCCGTGGTAACAAGGCATAATTCATGACCGATGGCGACAAAGCGTTGCACGTTGTTACCACACGTGTCGAATAAATTCATAATCGAAGCTGTTGCACCAAGCAGGGCTCGGCTTGCTTGTTCTCGGAATCTCAGAGAAAGTGACACCTTTTGAGATCTGAGTTAGTGTGCGTCTATGGACCTGTGTATCTCAGAAAGCGTTGTCTGGTCTTCACGGATTAGTTTCAGAATCTTGCTGTGAGCACACCTACCTGTGTTTCAGTGTTAGGAATAATTCACAGTATTGTGGCCATTTAAATGCCAAATAGATGTTTTTATTGCATGCACAGACACTTTGATCACGGTGGCTACGCTACGCTTTTTAACACCTAGGTAAACAGTATGCCGTGTAACTAATTTGAAGGCAAAGCAATGGGCAAACAACACACTCCCTGCACTGATGAATCATTGGTCTGAATGAGCTGTAAACGATGCCCCAGGGTGCACAGTTGTACACCAGAGAAGCAAGAGGTGGTTATGAAATGGATGGCTCGATGTTAAGAGCAGGACTATTGACTGGATATATTTAGGCGGCTGTGTCTCAGTCGGTAGAGCGGGTTGTCCACTAATCCACTAATCGTAGGGTTGGTGGTTCGAATCCCGGCCCGGGTGATCCCATGCCGAAGTGTCCTTGGGCAAGACACTGAACCCTAAGTTGCCCCCGATGGCAAGCTAGCACCTTGCATGCAGCTCTGCTACCATTGGTGTGTGAGTGTATCTCATTTGTAAGTCGCTTTGGATAAAAGCGTCTGCTAAATGAATAAATGTAAATATAGGTGTATCTGCTACTATTTAATGTTTTTCAGCAAGACAATATTACATGTATTATGTTATTCAGGCAAGGAAACTCTTACTTAGTTTTAAAACAAAATGCACTCACTGACTGGATGTAATAGGAACACCTGTACTCCTGCTCATTAATGCGATTATCCCATCAGCTGATCATGTGCATACAATCAGGCAGATAAACTCAAGATTTTCAGTTAACATTGACATCAAAAAAGACAGAATGGAGGGAAAAAGTGTGTTCTTGTTGACATTGATTGATCATGGCGTGGTTGTTGATGCCAGGTATTGATGCTAGTATTTAAAAAAAAAAAAATACCGCCTATCTTGTGGGATTTTCACACACGACAGGCTCTAGAGTTTACAATGAATGGTGCAAAAAACCATCCAGTATGTAGGCTTGTTAATGATTGAGGTCAGAGAAGAACGTCTCGAGTTGGGTCAAGTTGACAGGAAAGCAACAAACATTAAAAAAAAAAAACCATTCTAGGTCTGTGGTGAGCAGAAAAGTCTCTAACTTGACAAAGTCTCTCACAACATGTCAAACCTTTTGATGCAGATGGGCTATAACAGCTGAAGTCCACATCAGGCTTGGACAATGCAGAGAGCGCTGATATCGGTACTTTATTGATGGTGGTAAAAGTCCGATTAGTGCTTCATTATTAACTATGTCAGATTTCTTCACGCCCCTCACAAAGGATTTACTGTACCATTGTGTACATCTTAGCTCAGAATATAGTACATACTGGTTTGTAAAGCTTCTATAGGTGGAGTGAAACACCTGGGTATGTTCTGCATAACATCTTACTATAGTTCAATTGTATTTTTTTGCTAGAACTTCTTTCTTTCGTTCTTTTTGTTTTTTCTTTCATGCTGTCTTTTGTTCTTCCTTGCTTACATTTACATTTTATGGCGTTTGGCAAATGCTGTAATCCAGAGCGATCAGTCTAAAACCCCTCTGTTAGTGAGGTATTCTAGCTTGCTTGCTATTTCTCCCCATTCTGATGTTTGAATTACCATTAACTGGAGCTCTTGACCTGAGCAGTTCATACACTTACCAGCGCCTTTAATATGAACACTGGTTTCATATTCACATCAAACCTCAGAATGGAGAAATAAATGTGATCATGTGATTTCTGTGACTTTGACCGTAGCATGGTTGTTGGTGGCAGTAATTCAGAAACTGACAATCTCCTGACATTTTCAGTCTCAACAGTCTCTAGGGTTTAAAATGTATAGTAGGAAAAACAGGAAACAACATACAGCGAATAGCAAGTATGTGGGTGGAGACGCCTTGTTGGCGAGAACGGTCAGAGGAGAACGGCTCGACCGGTTTTGAGCCGACAGAAAGGGTAAGGTAACTCTTTACACCCATGCAGAACAGAAAAGCATCTCAAAACACCATCATCCATCCATCCATCCATCCATCCATCCATCTTCAACCGCTTACTCCTATATCAGGGTCACGGGGAACCTGGAGCCTATCCCAGGGATGTCGAACCTTATTGTGGATGGACTACAACAGGGGTGTCCAGACTTTCTGATTGTTTTTATTTTTCAAATTAGACCTCATAAAAATACCAGATGTCTGGTCACACATCGGGTGTAAGAATTACTTTTTTTAAATGCGCTCCACTTGTATTTCATGGGTCAAAAGTAAATGGACAAACTAACATAATCATGAACGACATTGTCATTTTTAACACTTGGTTACGAGTCCACTTTAGTGAAGGACTCTTTCACGAATTATCGAAAGGTTCTCCATGCTTAGCGGTTTCCAGGTCTTTTGAAGTCACCCCTTCTCAACAAGAACCTGTTCGCTTTTTGTCTGTAGCCACGACTAAATATCATTCTGTAAATGAATTTGCAGGTGTATTCTTGCATTTTAGCTAAATGTGTAAATGTGCAGTCACCGGGGGGTGAAAGGAAAAATTGCAGGGTTTTGGGAAGCGGGCCATCTGTCATACATACTAACGGAGACGCCTCGGGCCACTCCTGGTGCTAAAACAACAGAAGTCCATATTAGGTTGACGGTTTGAAAAATATATAAATAAATAAAACATTAAACACAAAAAATCTTTTCACATCAGAAATATTGGTTTTGTGCGAAGTTGTGGTTTTCTGCCTATAGCAGATATTGACACCTATACGTAAAGAGGCCATACATATATTTCACAGACATGATGTTGGAATGTTTTTTGTTGTTGTTTTTTAATCTGGCTAGGCTTAACATGTTTATGTCGTTTGTTGTTGTTGTCGTTTGTTTGTTGTTGTTTTTTAATCTGGCTAGGCTTATCATGTTTATGTCGGATAAGAAACCTTAGAGAGGCTTAGTCAAAATCACCGGGAAGAACAGTCAGCTTACCTAAAGATGTCTTGACTTGGTAGTTAAGTGTGGTTTCCTAACACACTGAATGGCACTCATTGATCAAATCTTTGATAAGTACATGCCCTAGTGAAATGGATATAAGCCAGGTCAGTTCAGTTTGTACTTCCATACCAGTGGTCAGAATATTCATGAAGCCATGACTTTTGGGTGTGACCCAAATGTAAAATTCTACACGTTTCCATGTGCATGAGGTCGGTGCAAAAGAGAAGCGTATTACAGCTCAGGGAAGCCTGCAGTTTTCCGAACTTTATATGGTGGAAAATGTCAACGTGAAGGATTTTCCCAGGTCACCACAACATGCTGTAACAAATTTGAATGAGACTTGCTTTATTTCATGCTGATCTGAACTCCACTTCAAGCCTCTATTAATCTGTGTGTGTTTTGGGTTTTTTGTGTGTGTGTGTGTGTCCCAGACACCCCCCTACCCCAAGACAAAGTTGGATTGCATCAAGTACCGTATTTTCTGCACTATAAGGCGCACCTAAAAGCCTTAAATGTTCTCAAAATGAGTTCCAAAATCTGTAAAAATGTTGTGCGACTGGTTGGCGTAACAACCGTATGCGTCTTATAACACGGTGCGCCTTATGTATTGGTCAAGTACAGAAATAGTCCCCGCAATTGAGACTGCGCCTTATAATCCGGTGCGGAAAATACGAGAGTCATATTCATTTTAAGGAAGCAGTGATTATGTAGCACCAGCACAAGCAGAGGGCAATGTATCATTATTATTTATGGTTTCTTATCCCCATGTCATGAGTTCCTTGCGTATATTTCTACTTCCTTATTTCCTTGTCAGTTCTGTACAATCCATCATCTGATTAAAAAAAAAAAAAAAAAAACAGCAACAACATAAAATACCAGGGTGCTGTAGATAAAATATTTATCCTGAACAGCCCGACCCGATGTGCAACTAACCCGAGGCCATTGAGCGTGTTGGGTTTAAACATGAAGCTGTCTCTGACATGTTCTTACAGACTATGTGAGCGTGTGTTTGTTTGTTTATTTATTTATGTATTTCATTTATTATTATTTATATATTTTTTAACAGCCTGAATACAATGAGGACATACTCTTACTGTAGCCGAATGAAACTCCTAATTACCACACCATTTTACAACTTTGTGTTTTATACTATTTTGCAACATCATCTGTAACACACACACACACACACACAGAAATCCACCACTGCAAACTTTCCAGTATTTCTTTACTTGCTTTCTGTGTCTGCGTCAAGATTCAAATTGGAGATGTCAGGACATCCACCAGAAATGTCAGTAGCAAGGGAAGGATATAAACTGTTCCACTATTTTACAGTGTGCTATACAACAGCATTCACTGTCTAGGTCAGAGGTCGTCAGTAGATGGATGATGACCCAGATGCAGACACAGTAATGTATTTCAATGGATCAAGCACAGTTCTTCAAATATGTGAAAACAATATGCCTTTTGTTTAGCGAATCCAGTGTCTTAAACATGAATATTCTGTGAATCGTTTGCTGTGGCTTGTTGTTGCCGATCTTCTGCATTTTTATATAAATTATTTACCTTAAGGCTGCTCAGATCAGGAAGGGTTTCACATTCATGGCATTTTGCAGACACGCTTATCGAGAGCGACTTGCATTTATCTCGTTTATGCATCCGAACAGTCGAGGGTTAAGGGAAGCCTCCGATCTGAACTTCCGATCAGTAGGCCAACATCTTATCCACCTTATCAAACCTAACTGATCATGATAACAGAGTGTTTAAGGACCATTGGACAGAACTACACTATGTGGCCAGAAATATGCGGACTATGACTATGACTCTCATGTGTGGGCCTTTCCCAAACAAATCATCTCAAACATATGATTGTCTAGACTGTCTTTGAATATCTTTTTTTCCACCATGACAACGTCCCTGAGCACAAAGTGAGGTCCGTAAAGACATAGTTTGGAAAACCTACAGTATGTAACTCCATATTAATGCCATGCGTTTGGAGTAGGTGCTCAGCAAGCACATACTGTATAGCATGGGCAGGTGTCCAAATACTTTCGACCATAAGTGTGTGCATGTTTATTCTCTCTACTTCAAGCTCAAAGCAGATGTTTCATCTGTTGAGGGTTTGTGGTGCGAGTCAAAAGTGGTACAATGATGTGCCCGTGTGAAAGAAAACACACTTTGAATTGATGTCTTCTTTATAGCCATGAACTAATCAGTTGATCAGACTTCTGTGAGCAAGATATTTAATGTAGCTGGGCCTTCCGATATTTTAGTTTAATATACCCTGGAGTATGGGCTTATTTATTTATTTATTTATTTATTTATTTATTTATTTATTATGGCTTTGATGTCATTCCGCTTGTCTAAGCTGTTTTTTGCTGTCCCCATAAACAGCAGTAAATGCATAGGAAGTGGTGTTGCTTAGGAAAATGGGTTAGCCCCTCTGACTCCTCTTAAAAACCCTACACTCTTTTATCTTGTGCCCCCTTACTGTTTAATTATGCTCATTTTGTGGAAACAATCCAAACAAACAAAGGTGAGCCCTGCGAGGCCATGCTGGTTTATAGTTTCCCAAATAACCATGAGAAGGCAGTCAGCAGAAACCGAAAACATCTTGCATCCCCATTTCTGACATGAGTGGTAACATGTAGAGCACGTGTAGATTCTCGTCATTCCTTACTCGCAAACATGTGCCATGTTGTAAATCTTTTCAGTTATAGGGGTGTTCAGCCGCATACAGAAAATAGTAGTGGTTTCGCTATTTGTGTCACAACTTGCCTTGCTGCAAGGGGTGAAGTATGAAGCAAGTGACTAATCTTGCAGTTTTGCACACTCATTGGGCGACTGTTTGTTAAGACGGGTGTATTTACAGCTCTGATCATTACTAACAAGATCCAGTGGGGAGTCATATAGTAGAAAATAGTAATGATTCCACAGCAAAGTACTCCGAGTTGTTCTACATGTTCTACAAGAAAGTTACATGTTTTAAATTGTTTAGCCTTATTTACTTACTATATGTGTGTGTTTCACATTGTAAAGTGATGCCCAACTAAGGCAAAGGCTAGAATCTGCTAACTCTTTTGTTTTTGCCATATTCTGGCTATGTTCTGTCATACGAACAATTGTACCATTTTTGATAGATTGGGGTTTTTTTTAGATTTTAGCATTGCTGATAATCTAAAAGAGCTTTCCGTTAGAATCAGAATTAGAATCAGAAAAGGGTTTTATTGCCAAGTACAGTTTTTAGCACATACAAGGAATTTGTTTTGGTGTTGCTGGTGCACGTCACACATTTACTAATGGAATAATATGTACACAATATGAATAATTACAAAATAAGATAGACATAAATAGACTTAAAAAGAAGGAGCAGTGGTATGATAGTCAATGACTGGAATGTGGACAGAGTCCGAGTGGAATATTAATAAGGCTAATGGCGGACGGGAAGAAACTATTCCTGTGGCGTGAGGTATTGGTCCTGATGGCCTTCAGCCTCTTTAGGTACTATGTTCAGGTTATGTTACTAGGTATTTAATTCAGTTCCTGTGCGCTGCTATTTGTTCATATGACCCTGGACGCGGTGTCAACCCACCGCCGGTCACAGATACACACAGCCATTCATACACTACGGACAATTTGGAAATGCCAGTCAGCCTACAACACATATCTTTGGATTGGGGAGGAAACTGGACTACCCAGAGAGAGCACAGGGAGAACAGGCAACCTCCACACACAGAGGGCAGAGGCAGGAATCTAACCCCCAACCCCGGAGGTGTGAGGCAAACGTGCTGCCACTAAGCCACCATGCTCCCCCAGTATTGGTCGTCACGTCCACATGACTGGGCTACATGGGTGGCCAGTCACCAGGCACTCATGTGTGAAGACCACCTACATACCTGACTTTATAATCACTTTTTGTCTGACCTGTCCACTCAGATCTGTTCACCAAGGGTGGCTCTGCTGGGAGCGTTACGTTACCAATGACCTAGCTTTGAGGTACACCCCTTCATCATGACAAGGTATCCATAAAGGGGATCAACATTCACACCTCCTGGTCTGAGGACATTTTTCTCTACCAGAAAAGAGTGAGATGCTTCTATCAGGAGAGGGGAGAGACCTTGCCTCTGGCAGAGGAGTTTAATCACCTTGATATCTTATTCACAAGTCATGGAAAAAGTGTTAGATTAACAAACCAATTGGATGAACAATCGCAGTCACTCTACTGATCTGTTGAAAGCAGGAGGTCAGTTTTTGGATGAAGCTCTCTGTTGATTTGTATATCCATGGGATCTGCCCGACCTATGGTTACAAGCTGTAACAAATAATGGCCAAAATAATAATATAGGCAGAGGAAACTCTGCAGTGTTGCTGGGATTAGCCACATTATAGGACCAGAAGCTTGGCAGGACAGGCACAAAGTGGAGCTGCTGCGTGGTTAGTTGAGGTGGATCAGGCACCTTACAAACATTTCCCCAGGTTGGCTCCCACTAGAGCTGGATCAGGCATGTCTCACTGGACGGAGGCCCTGGAGGCAGACTCAAAAGCGACTAGAGAGATTATATCTCACATAGAGCTGGAATTTGTGGCAAGGTAAAAAAAAAAATCTGTAGAGTCACTTAAAAGGGGCAGAAATATACCCACTGTAATATATTTAAATTGGATGTTGCAATATCGCAAAAAGAGAAACCATTTCTAAGTGGTGAATATTTATTTACTACTTGTTTGCCTGGACATCTGGACAAAGATGAAGCAAATGTTCTCTTTCTAACTCTATGAGCAGTTACTGCCATCTGCCTTATTAGGGCAGTTTAGATTAAACAGCACAATCTGTTTAGCAAGTTCAGAGGTCAATGTTGGTGTTTGAACTCCTGTTGTGTTTGTCACTTTTGTGCACCTCTTAAAAAGAGCTTATTGGGTCAATCATTGTGTTATCTAGTGCTATTCTTTGGATGACACTGACCTCTGTCTGCTCTAATCAAGATAATACCCGTCTGTTCCACGATTCAAAAGCAAATGCCAGTCAGTAACCACCTACTAATGTAAACTCTTATGTGATCTTGTCTTCCAGATCATCCTACAGCATGACTGATCAGCAGAACCCTGTTAATTTAAGTCATGCCCTGTTTGACCGGTTCGTGCTTGCTGGGACGTGCAAAGACGTTCAGCAGAATTTCAGTGAGCTCTGTCGCCATCTACAGTTGGATGCCCAGGACTACCGCCACTTTTACAGTAAGCTGAAAGAGAAGCTGAACTATTGGAACGCGAAAGAACTCTGGGAGAAGATTGACAAGAGGGCAGCACACCCAGATTATGACCAGGGCAAAGCCTGTGCCAAGACTAAGGTATGAACATTGCTAACTGCTCAAAAAATAACACTGAATATTGAGTACTCCAGAATTTATTTTATTTGTATCTAAGTTTTATCCCACCCCACCCCCCGCGGTTCTTCTGTTGCAGTGTTTAGTCCTGGGAGCAGGACCGTGTGGCTTGAGGACAGCCATCGAGTTGGCTCTACTAGGTGCACAGGTGGTCTTGTTGGAAAAGAGAACATCTTTCTCCAGGAACAATGTCCTGCATCTGTGGCCATACACCATCCGAGATTTACGTAATCTTGGTGCAAAGAAGTTCTATGGCAAATTCTGCTCTGGTACTCTCGACCACATTAGTGAGTGTTTTAAAAGGCTCCTCTTGTCAATTTATCATTAAAACCACAAGTACCTTATTTGTCATTCTTATTAATAATCATATAGTAGCTTTGTACCATTGACATCTCCATATTAATGGTATATTCATTAACGTGTTGAATATAAATCTCAAACTCTATCCGCAGTACAGCGTATATAAAAGTTGGACTCAAGCAAATATGACTCCTACATATACAGTGCCTTGCGAAAGTATTTGGCCCCCTTGAACTGTTCGACCTTTTGCCACATTTCAGGCCTCAAACATAAAGATATAAAACTGTAATTT
>JAFFST010052157.1:57848-69985 GCA_022414735.1 Noturus placidus
TATATATATATATATATATATATATATATATATATATATATATACAGAACACAGCAGTCAGGTGGAGTTAATTTAATACAGTCAGAGACCATCTGAGTCTCAGTCCAGTTTGAACTAAAGGTTTTGGGGTTTGGTGTAGCAGTTTGATTGCCACCTTTGAGGTACCATTACTGTCAAAAATGTCTATACACAGACCATCTCCACTGGGACCAGGTCTTCTCTAACATCACTTTTTTCATTATCCAGACACAGATTTCAGAGCCAAGGGCTGCCTTCACACCATGTATCACACTCTGGCATGACAGGACTAGTGCACCACTGGGGCACTGCCCTCACATGCTGCTTCTTCTGTCTATTTCTGGAACTGCCCTTTCCTCATGAAGCCCTATGCACCATGACAGCTACTGCTACATCAAATCATATTTTGTTCATTGAAATGTTACAACCAAGGTCAGCTGTGCTATATTTAGACATCACAATGATCGGAGTTCTAAGCTTTGCTGCAGTGACATCTTTGGGCTTGTTTTTGTGCTTGATGAAAATCACATACTATCTGAAAATGCTTTTCTCTATGAGGCACTTGTATTTGGTAATTACTAGAGACATGCAGTATCAAATGCTTGGAATACATGCAAAGAATTTGACTGGAATTCCCTCTTTCTTTGCTATGTACTCCAACACATTAGATTTGAATTGAAATAAATATAATTGGGTTTCATTTGATGGTATTTCATACAGGGTAATCATTATGGGAATCATAGCCCTCACTTTAAAAGGGCCTTCCATTTGGAGGCCCCCTTCCATGGAGGCCCCCTTCCCCCCACCCCCCCCACCAAAACAGCTCTGACCCATTGAGGCATGAACTGCACAATATCTCTGAAGGTGTGCTGTGGTATCTGACATGGACACATAAGCAGCAGTACAATAAGTTTCAAGATGGCTCTCCATGGATAGGACTTGTTTGTTTAACACATTGCACAGATGCTGGATCGGCTTGAGATCTGGGGCATTTGGAGGCCAACTCAACACCTTGAATTCTTTGTCATATTCCTTAAACCATTCCTGAATCATTTTTGCAGTTTAGCAGGGTACATTATATTGCTGAAAGAGGCCAGTGCCATTAGGGAATACCACTGCTATGAAGCGGTGTAGTTGGCCTGCAGCAATGTTTGGATAGGTGGTATGTGTCAAAGTAACATCCAATATGAATGCCAGGACTCAAGGTTTTCCAGCAGAACATTTCCCAGAGCATCAAACTTCCTCTGCCAGCTTCCCTTTTTCCCCATAGTGCATCCTGGTGCCAGCTCTTGCTCAGATAAGTGATGCATATTTTCCAGGCCACCTACTTCAATTGCTCCATGGTTCAGTTCTGATGTTCACTTGCCTATTGAAGGCACTTTTGTAGGTGGACAGGAGTCAGCATGTGAAATGTGATCCAACACCTATTGCCCATGTGAATACCTATCACCAAACTAATTGCCCCCTTAAACTTAAAATCTGCTTGTGCCACCTATAGTAGCAACAACTGCAACCAAATGCTGGTGATCAGTCTTTTACAGTACTGTGGTTGAATTTTGGCCCAGTCTTCCCTGCAGAACTGCTTTATCCAGCCACACTGGTGGGTTGTCAAGGATGAAATGCCTGTTTAAGGTATGTAAATGGTTTAAGTCAGGACTTACTCCGGTGGATTTACTCCAATGCTTTGGATCATTGCCTTGCTGCATAATCCAGTTGTGTCTGTTTCAACATACGGACTGAAGACCGGACATTCTCCTTTAGGATTTTCTGGTAGAGAGCAGAATTCATGTTTCCCTCAATTATTGCAAGTTTCCCAGACCCTGAAGCAGCAAAGCATCCCCACACCATCACACTTCCACCACCATGCTTGACCGTAGATATGATGCTCTTTTTGTGGAATTCGTTGTTTGGCTTACGCCAGATGTAACAGGACCCCTGTCTTCCAAACAGTTCCACATTCAACTTATCAGTACACAGAACATTCTCCTAAAAGTTTTTAGGATCATCACGAGTTAAAAGAGTTACAATGGATAAATGGCAATAAATTATAGAATCTTCCTGCTAAGTTCCAAAAAGCATAACCAATCCTTTTTATCACACTTGATTCACATTGAAAAGATCATTTCCAAGGCCGTAGGCGTGTTAGAGCCAAGAAAAGGTAATAATGGTAAAAATGTTAAAAAATTAAATAAAGAAGTTCTGACCTTAAAGTGTAAATAATCATTTGTATAAATGCTCTGATGAAGGATCAAGTACAGCTTTACATACTTCACTCAAGTTAAATATAATCTTTTACATTTGCTTAAAGTATCAAAGCAAAAGAAGAATCACCAGTGCATTCATAAATATCATTCAAAACATATCTTACTCAAATCACACACTTGTTTCAGTCACTGCTGCTAAATAAGTTATCTTTCACCAAAGAACATGGGGGAAAATCATTTGTTAAATAGTGCACTTATTTTATCCAAAGCACTTTACACTGTGTCTCATTCACCCATTTACATACACACACACACTCACACACCAATGGTAGCAGAGCTGCCATGCAAGGCGCTAACTTGCCATCGGGAGCAACTTGGGGTTCAGTGTTCTTCCTAAGGACACTTCAGCATGTGGTCACGTGGGCCGCGAATCGAACCTCCAACCTATGATTATTAGTGGACAACAGGCTCTACAACCTGAGCCACAGCCGCCTAGTTAAGACTAACTAGCAACAGATTTATTCATAATTTCTCAAAAGCCAGCTAGCATTATAGTAAATCTGACGATATAAGCTAGCTAGAGAACAGTAATAGGAATTTTATTCTCACTGTCAGATCTGTTAAAGTTTATAAATGAAAATCTGCAAAACTGCCTGGTGCTATGAAGTCATGAAATATCATGAAATATATGATTATAGAGCAATGCATTGGCGTTTAGTGTGAAGTAAATTTTTAAAGAAAAAAATGGCAAAAGTGTCTATGCCATGAAAGGGCACACTTTACTTATTTCGTAATAAATTCGGAATTATTTGCTGTACAGACTATATATATATATATATATATATATATATATATATATTTCCCGTGAGACTGATTAGATCGAGATAAGCAATTCTAGAAAGACAGCATTATGTATCAGGAGTAAAGATGTGTGGCAGGACAACTGTCCAAACAGTTCTAGCCATCAGACAAAATTAATAAATCAGAAGACTCAATCTTTATGGGAAAATAAATAGAATGCATCAGATTAACATCAGATTATTATTTAATCATTTGCAGACAAAACAAAACAAAACAAAACAAAAAAAGAGAATGAAGAGCTGCTGCAGAAGCCAGTTAACGTGACGAATATGGAGTCCTTACCTTAATCCACGTGCTGTTGTGAAGGGTTTGGTGTCTTTTAAATTTCAGATGGATTTACTCTGGTTGGTTTCTGGAGCTGTGGATGCACTGATACTTTGGCGTGCTGTCTGCTGAAGCCCACATGTAGCAGCTAGCACTTGGCATGTTCAACAGTGTGAAAAACATGGGGATGTGAAAGCAGCGAGAGGAGGGAGAGATGAGAGAGGAGTGGGGAAAATAACAGAGAGTGAGATGCTCAGCAAGCATGCAAAGCTCTTCAGAAATTCAAATGGCAATGCTGTGCTGGGGCTGTTTACAACACTGAAAAGAGCGATGCGTTCAATTTACCTGATGCAAATTCGCACATGAAAAAGCACCATGCTCTGCACATCACAGTCAATGAGGCAGACTTTTTGTTCTGTGGATTATAAGGTACATGTGTTCATGTGTGTAAAAATGAAAGCCACTGTAATCCACAATAATGCTGCGTCAAACAGTGACATGGGTTAAACGACAAAAAAGCATGTTGTCAAATCCGATCGGTTGGTGATTAATTTTTTATAACAGCAACAACTATTATATAGACCCGGCTGTTAGACAGGTTTATATGAATGCACTCAAGCTAATATGCTATATACTATATGTTTAGTTAGCATTTCTGGAAGGAGTCTCCAGTGTCAGCCAGAAGTTAAGCTGTTCTTTTACATTTTCACATAAAGGGAAATTTTCAGATAGCCTTCAGATTGCAGTTTTTCTATAATGTAAAATGATGCATTATTTTTTTGTGTTTTTTATGTCAAAAAAGAACAAAAGAGAGTCTGGTAAGGGAACATCTTTTACAGCTTCTATAAAATACTGTAAGCGATTAACAGGAAGTTACTTGTTTCGCAACACTGGGCCTCATTTAACAAGCTGGATATTAACAGATTTATTTATAAATTCTTTACATTTATTTATTTTTACATTTATTTATTTATTTATTTATTTATTTATTTATAAACAGTTTACACAGGAATTTGGTATTCATGAAAATCCTGGAATTTCTAAATAAGTTTCATGTCCTACTCATGCTCTCGAGTGATAAGATGTTTACTCAATTATTCAGAAATTTACACATAAGAAGACTAACTAATGTAACACTGACCCGATCTTCTTCAAATCATATCATTTGCATGGATTATTGCACTTTTACATTTACATTACATTTATTCATTTAGCAGACGCTTTTATCCAACACATCCATGCTAGTTCACTAAAGGACAGTCATTATTATTAGGTTACTGGAATTAAATAATGAATAGAAAACATCTAGAAAGCAAGCCAATACAACTCATAAATTAAAACAAATAAAAGTAATCATTCAGTTATGACAAAAGAAATGGTAAGCAGCTATATATGCAGAGGACAGGCTGGTCTGTCTGCTCATAGCCATAAGCTGTAAGCAATTGCCTCAGCTGATGGAAGATTAAGGTCACACTTATGAGGGAAAGGATGCTTAAAGACCACTATAATTTTTTTTTGGGAGGATAAAAGCTAGTTTAGAAATTGGTTCAATTTACCATGACATCATCCTTTTATATTATGGAACACTTCCAACACATTGGCAGAGACACTTTTCCCTGTGTGATGTGCTCGGTGTGCTTGATCACCTGGATAGATCTTTTTTTTTCTCCTCCAAATTTATGTCACACCATTTTATTTTCACCTTACTCAGTCATACTAATTCAACTTTTCTGTCATTTGTTTCAAGAGTTTGGCCCTTTAAGGTGCCGTTTCAGTGATAAAAAACAAAAAAACAAAAACAAAAAAACATTAATTTGCATATGCGGTAATTGCATATATATAGTCAAAAAATAAGTACACTCCATGTAAATTGTTTTGACATATTTGGACAGTGCCTATAAATAAAGTTGATACACTCTATCAAATGACACATACAATTTAACGTTTGCAATAATTTTCACAATTTAAATTAACAAAAAACAAAACAAAACACCAAAACAGATCAGTCACATAGAAAATGTAAATACAATCCTACATTAATCACACCCTCAAATCCATAAAATTAGAATCAGGTGGTCTAGATTGGGTGCCAGTGATTAGAACCTGCTTAGGCAGTGCAGGTGGAACCGGTCTTATTTAAACCCTTCTCATATCTAGTGTCTGGTTTCATCATGCCAAGATCTAGAGTAGGGGTCTTCAATGTTTTCCAGGCCAAGGACTCCCAAACTGATGGTGAGATGGATCGGGGACCCCCTAATTATATATATTGTATGAAATTGTGTTATATCAAACTGGTACCAAAACTTTCGCGACCCCCATGCAGTACCTCCGCAGACCCCCTAGGGGACGCGGACCCCTGTTGAAGACCTCCGATCTAGAGAGTTCTGTAAGGCCTTCAGAAAAAAAAAAGGTTGTGGTTTCCAATGAGTCTGGAAAGGGATGCAAAAATTATTTGAAATACATCATTCCACTGTAAGGAAAATCATCTACAAATGGTGCAGATTCGAAATGACTGCCAATTTGTCCAGGACTGGCCACAAAAATACTGATGCAAAAAGAAGTAGAACCCCAAAATTTAATTACAGGATCTGCTAGTAAGTGCATGCTTCTAAAATCAGAAAGAGATCACACAAATTTGTATGGGAGGCACACCTGGAAGGACTACAGTTTTCCAATGAGCATATACTGTAGGCAAAGACCAGGCTTTTTGGAATAATGTGCTCCAGACAGACAAATAAAAAATAGAGTTGTTTGGCCACAGTAACAGCAGATATGTTTGGTGCAGAACAAAGACAGCTTCTCAGGAGAAGCATACCAACTGTGAAGCATGGTGGTGGAAATGTTATGGTTTGGGGTTGCTTTGCTGATTCCGGGAGTGGACAGCATGCATTCATTGATTTAACTATGAATTCTACATCAAATTAAAGAATGCTTGAAGATAATGCAAAGCCGTATGTCCAAAAGTTGAAGTTGAACTGAAAGTGAAACTTTCAACAGTATAACGATCCTAAGCACACTAGGAAATCCACCAAGGAACGGCTCAAAAAGAAGAAATGGAGGGTTATGATTTAGTCAAAGCTTGGATTTGAATCATATTGTGGGGGGATTTGAAATGGGCAGTACATGCAATAAACGCCTCAAATGTCTTGCAAATGAAAGATTATTGCATTAAAAAGTGGTCAAAAATTCCAGCAAGCTGATGTCAGAGACTGGTGGCCAATTATGAAGAACACCTATACAAAGTTATTTCTGCTAAATGGGGGCAATTCTATCATCTGAAGCCAAGGGTGTACTTACATTTTCCAGAGAAGAATATCACATCTTTTAAAAAAGTTCATTTTCCTTGTTGGTTTTGTTTTATTAATAGGCACTATTTCAAAGATGATAAAATATTTGCTTGTCTAAATATGTCAAAAAAGCAAACAATTTCCATGGGGTGTACTTATTTTTTCACACAATTGCATCAAAATAGCTTCTGCTTCTGCCTTTCTGCATTTTATTTTGCCGTTGTAATATTTTTACAGCATTCTGTGTGCTGGACCTTTTATGGAGTTTATATGAGCTGTAGGAAACACACTTTGCACTTTACACATGATTAATATATGAGTGCAAGTATGAAGAAAATCATACTCTTTTGTCCGTTTTGTTACTCGGACAGAAAATTGTATTTTGGTTTCATTTAAGCAAACAATTACACACTAATTTATTAAAATATTGATAAATGAGGCCCAATAACTGTAACTATCAATGGATAAAATGCATAGCAAGTCACTGTTGAATTAATTGTAAAATAAATAAAATACTGCGGTTTGAAAGGAATAAATAACTTTGCGATGTGCTTTTATTTTTAAAACTTCATGGTGGAACATTTACATCACAAAAAAGAAAAAGAAAAAAGTGTGATAAACATTGCTTCACAAACATTTGAGCTTTCAGCTTTCTTCAATTTTCCAAAAGAAGTACTCAGCTAATCATTCTTAATGCAAGCCTTTGGAGTGATAATCTCCTAGCAACAGAGCAAATTCTCCAGCTTGCCTCTGAAATGTGTACATCATGTCAGCCACAGTGTGGGTGGAATGATATTTCAGACATGGATTGTTTTTCTTTCCGTATGCTGCAGAGTAAGAAATACTGCTGTCAGAAATGTCAATCTATGCCGCCATTCCAAAGCTCTATGCCATTTAAATATGTCTTAGCTCTTAGATTATTTAAAAAATAATTACATGGCACTAGAGTTTTGCTCTGGCATTTTCTTTTAAATCCCTTTGAATTCATGACCATAGCATGAATAGATCTGCTAAATAACCACCTGTCACCCATGTTATTGAAAATCTTGCACAACAACAACAATAATAATAATAATAATAATAATAATAATAATAATAATAATAATAATAATTGTGCCTTGCGATGGACTGGCACCCTGCCTTGTGCCCGATGCTCCCTGGGATAGGCTCCGGGTTCCCCGTGACCCTGAAAAGGAGTGAGCGGTTGTAGCTGGATGGATGGATGGATGGATAATAATAATAATAATAATAATAATAATAATAATAATAACTGGACACAGTTGAAATGACTGCAGGTTCATTACATAGTTATCCTCTGCTTATCTAGCTTTATATATCCTTATCCATCCATCTATCTATCTAATCGATCTATCTGTCATTCACAGGCAATTATGATAAAATGCTCACGTCAGAGCCACTTTCCCTCTCTGCATAGGAAGATACTGATGGCTCTATTTGCATCTACATGACGCTTGTTACTGGAGGTTGACAGAATAACCTGAAACTTTGACAGAGAGATATAGAAAAAAAAAATAGAGATAAGATTCTGATGAATTTGTGAAAAGTGACTAATGATCTAAGTGTACTGACAATAAGCATTTGCTCGTCCATTGGAAAAAACAGGAGAAGACACAGAGGGCAATAAAATGAGTGAATGACACTCACAGCGAGTTCGAACTCATCCATGAGCTATGGAGACATGACCACTGGTTCCAGACTATTTTATGTTGAATAATTAGTAGATAAATATCTACTTCTAAAGTATAACTAATGAGTTGTGTCTTTGCTGTGCACATCTAGTTGATTGTGCTTTAGAAAGGTTAGAGTAAATTGAGTCAAAGTTAAATTTCAGAGAACTTTGGAAGGATCAAATCCATGTGGTCTTCATCGGAAACAATTTCTTCATAGGCTTATATCAAGGTGTATCATCTGCAGGTGGTGTGATATGGCTTTAAACTGCCTCTGATATCTCAACAGCAATTCATCATGTCTGATCTCCATCCTCCAGTTTCTGCAGCTGTTGTACCATCAGCTTCAATAAGCGGAGTTACACCAAGCACCTTGTCCAGGTAAGGAATAATGCAACAATTTTCTGATTAAGACAGGCATATTCCAGGTGGAAACAGAATATTGTCTTAATCTAAATTGTTTAATCAGATTGCAGAGTTGACTCAGTAGTAATTATAATATTGCCAATGCACATGGGAATACTTAACTCACTTTACTTAACATTTAAAAACCAAAATGGCCAAAAATGTTCATTCTGCAGCCTGACCACCACAGGCCTTCAAAAATTAAAAGACTAAATATAGAATAATTTCTTTTTTATAATTCTCATCAGAATATCTTCTGTTAGCATTTTTTATGGAACCATGTGCAGTAACAACTTGTTATAACTATTAAACTGTTTTGTGATTAATGAAAATGATTCTCATTATTTTATGGTCCTATAAAATCCTTTAACCCCAGGTGTAAACCTGACTGCTGTAGACAAATACCGCAGCAGCATGTCACACTAAAGATATCAGCAAAGAGCACAGACTCACAGTGTTGCCATGTTGTTTGTTAGTCACAGGCTGTCAGTCGAGAGGCACTCAGACAGATGAAGGTCTGCTGGTTTATCAGATCAGACTAAACAACTTCCCACTCCAGCCATCATGAGTGGGGTTTTATTTCTAATCCTCTTGTTTAATCCTCTTTTTACAGCTATAAATGAGGCATATATGATACATATATAAAACAAATACAATGAAATGAAAAGTCTGTATCAAGTAACATATTGATTAGTTATGTTACTAGTTATACACATTAGATAAGATCATTTTATAGACAAGTAAAAATGATAGGCTGGTCGATGAAGGTCTCCTGATGCTTTGTTGCATTTTTGACTGGTTGTAGTCTCCAGGTTACTATACAAGTTTGATATAGCATTAGTTCTTACATTGCCTGTAATGTTTACAAGCACCATACTTTGTAAATGTTTTGCTCATGTTTTGCCCTCTACATCTCTAGAGGGTTCAGCAGTGAGACCTAGCATCCCAGTTCACTCGCTTTAACGTGGGGTTCTTCTTTTTCATCCATGGCCAATGACTTTTTTTCAGTGGCTACAAAGATTTTTTTTGTGCTAGGACAACAACTTCCAAGTTACTTCCTGGTAAGAATTACACCTGTATCTTATCTCATCATTACAAAGTCTTGCCAACCTATATATATATATATATATATATATATATATATATATATATATATATATATATATATATATATAGTTCTGTGTTTTGACCTTGCCTTGACTCTTTGTTTAGATACTGTATGTATACCTCTCTGTGTTTAATCATTGCTTACGTTATGACTGTGATACTGGATTCTGTTTTGGAATTGTCTGTACTGTGTCCATGTTCTATGTGTTACAAGATATTTCTTTAACATTATTTTTAATTGATATTGCCTCATTTTGTTACTATGTTTCAAAACTGTGAAACTCAATACCACTTTGTATGGGCGGCTGTGGCTCAGTCGGTAGAGCGGGTTGTCCACTAATCCACTAATCGTAGGGTTGGTGGTTCGAATCCCGGCCCGGGTGATCCCATGCCGAAGTGTCCTTGGGCAAGACACTGAACCCTAAGTTGCCCCCGATGGCAAGCTAGTACCTTGCATGGCAGCTCTGCTACCATTGGTGTGTGAGTGTGCACTTGTAAGTCGCTTTGGATAAAAGCGTCTGCTAAATGAATAAATGTAAGCAGTCAGACTCTGTACTTTCCCTTCTCCTCTTTTTTCTTATTTACAGTTTCATTTTGTTTTTATTGAATTATTTTAAAATTCTCAAAATAATTGTATTGTTTATATATTTTATTATAATTTTATGTACATTTCACTTTTTTCTATAGTTGTGTACATTGTATAGTTGTGTACATTTTATCTCCTTAGGCTTGCTCTTGTACTTATATATTTTTACTTCATCTGTTATAATTATGTGCATGTTTGATTTTATCCTTCCAATGCTTATCATCTATTTTTAACTACTTAAGTTTTCAGCATTTTTTCAACCACACATGAAATGTTCTCTGTAAATGAAGTTATTATTATTATTATTATTATTATTATTATTATTATTATTATTAGTTATTATTATAATAATTATTACTATTAAACGTACATCACTCATAAACATAAACATAAACCTGAAGTCAAAATAATCTGTAATCCAATTTGCTCAAGATGCTGTAGACACTCTGTCTTTATACTAAAGGAAACAGGGGTTCTGTATACCAATGTCACGATCATCACGTGCTCAAGCTACTTAAACCCAGCTGTTCTTGTGACATTCTATACAATATAGCAAAGCCTGTTATATAACAACATGCTCCTCTATCACGACTCTCACCCTTCAATTAACCCACAGATCTTTAACTTCCTATTACCCTCTCCTTTAATTTTGGGTTACACCATACGGCTATCTATAATTAATCTAAACACAGGGGCAGTACAATAGCTCTGAGTGTGAGGTTTATTTTAGTCAGAGAATTCCAGCAGATCTGTACACAATAATATAAAGTTACATAGGAGTGTGTGGGCCACTGGGAATATCATATTGTGGATAATGAGGGTAAGAGTAAATTTCTCACCCACATACATAATGTAAAAATAAAGTAAAAGTAAAATGACCAGAGGAATACTGTTTGGGAACCCCCATATTGAACATGTGGCGACTCCTTTTATCCATTGTTTATGGTTTCCAATCAAAGACCATAATTGTTCATTCTCCTTTTTTTCTTCCTGTACAAATGTTACTTGTATGTATTGTTTATGGAGATTTTCAATAAGTACACGAGGCAGAACTCTTAATAATATGTGTCTTTATGGCAAATGCCATAAATACAAATGCTGTTCCACTTGCATGTTAAGATTACACGTTAATAAAAACTTTGAATTACCGAATTGTGCTTCATATGCTTCAAACAGTAAATATAACAAAAAATAAATATAGTCACAAGCAGTGATCTGTTAGGGTCCAAGCACCTTTTGCAAGTGCTTCCCCAAATATCAAGTTCTTGCCAAGTTGCATTGAGAAATAAAGAAACACCACATAAATATACTGCTCAAGATTTGTACCAACCAGCAAATCAAGCTCTGCCATGCTAGGACTGATTGCCATGCGACAGCCATATTGGTAACAAATCTCAGCATTTTGATGTTTATTAAAATAGCATACAATATATATATATTTTTAAGATATGTAAAAAATTTAAGAGAACAGTATGTAGGTTTCACGTATGCAAATTAGCATACAATCTAAGTGGCCCAAGTTTATGGTTTATTCAGGCTTAGTTATTTGCCAAGGGTTCTCGCACTACGCTTCATCGTTTAAGAGTTATGAGCCGAAAGGTAAAATTCTGCACTGCCCCTTTCAGCCCAATTGGGCTCATCTTGTACACCTGAGTAGCAAGTATAATGTCTTTAGGACTTACAATTTGGCTTGCTCAATTCATATTAGTGGCGTAAA
>JAFFST010052157.1:76026-93514 GCA_022414735.1 Noturus placidus
GACTATTGTTTAAATTGGTTTGATGTTCCGAAACACTTAAGTGTGACAAACATGCAAAGGAACAGGAAATGAGGAAGGGGGCAAACACTTTTTCACACCACTGTATATAATCTAAAAAATAATCTTTATTGGCATATTTATTTTTAACAGTGTATGCCGAATTCATAGGAATTCCAACCAACAAGATGAATTTTATTCAATTTTGTATAAAAATATGAGAAAAACCAACCTTATGACCATTGTCCCTGCCCCTGCTCTGACCTAAATATCAATGCCGTCATGTCAACTGAGCTTTTGTCATTCCTCCATATATATATCTTGTATACAGTGGAATGAAATGACGTTTCTTCAGGACCATGGTGCAACACAGAATAGTATGAAGACTACATAAAGTCCAAATTTATAACAGTGTGAGATGCGTGCAAAACACCACCCCCCAAAAAAATAAAATAAAATTCAATTCAGAGACACAGGAGCATTAACTCAGGGTAGATCATTAGTGAACACCACATATTCATTGCTGATTGGCTACAACATTTGTCTGTCTGAGAGACTGCAGAAATCGAGAATGCTTAGCATGAAAGGAAATTTGAGCCTAAATGAATATACTGATGTTTTTATTCATGCTTATTTTTATTGTAGCTCTGCTTAAATGAAGAAGGGTTATTCAGAAGAGATATTTATTTCTCACATTACAACTTCACATTGCATATCTGTCACTAAACTAACTAGATAGCAGACCAACAAAGGTGCTATTATTTTTCCTTATGATAGTCATACACTGTGTTCAAACAAGCATGTGATTTGCCCTTTGAATTTATATTATGGTGGTGTCTTTTTAATTTTGTTGTTGTATGATTGGTTTTGTTGTACAATTGGGCAGTGGTTGCTGAGTGGTTAAGATGTTGGACTACTGATCGGAAGGTCGTGAGCTCAAATCCCAGCACTGCCATGCTGCTGCTGTTGGGCTTGTGAGCAAAGGCCCTTCACCCTCATCTACTCAGCTGTAGAAATGAACTGTAAGTTGCCGTGTCTGGCAAATGCCGGAAATGTGTATGTTTTGTTGTTGGGTTTTCTGGCTGTTGTGTTTTCAGTTTATTAATGTCTTTAAAGATGCTTTATGACCTAACTAGATATGATGGAATTAAACTCGACTTGGTAGTAAATATCACAATAAGCTGAACTGTGCAATTACAACATCTATGAAAGAAAAATAAAAAAAAAAATAATGATTCCAAAACCTGTTGTGAGTCATGTGACCCACCAGGGGGCTCTCTTGTCAACCTTTTAAGCATCAACTCTGACTAGACATATTTAATTAGATGTTCTGATCAGAATGATTTGTAAAGATATTTTTCTTACATCCAGGTCATAGCATATGCTTTTATTCTTAAATAAATCTACATATTGTGCTTGTCAG
This sequence comes from Noturus placidus, assembly GCA_022414735.1. Lineage (NCBI taxonomy): Eukaryota > Metazoa > Chordata > Actinopteri > Siluriformes > Ictaluridae > Noturus > Noturus placidus. The sequence goes on from JAFFST010052157.1 coordinate 77,447, forward strand.
TTTATCAAATAAGATAAGAGATAAGATAAGATAAGATACCTCAAATGTCACTGTACAAATGCAATGAGATATGGTTTGGAGCAAGCTAGTGGATGCTATCAAAGTAAAAGGTAAGGCAATAGATATAAAATAAAGCATGCAAAAATTGACCATACTAATCTCTGTTTTGAGAAAGTGGGGCGGCTGTGGCTCATTTGGTAGAGCGGGTTGTACACTAATCGTAGGGTTGGCGATTTGATTCCCGGCTCATGTGACTCCACATGCCGAAGTGTCCTTGGGCAAGACACTGATCCACAAGTTAGCACCTTGCATGGCAGCTCTGCTACTGTTGGTGTGTGATAAGTCAATGGACAAGTGAGTGAGCTTGTTGCTAATGATGCACACTGTTGACTAGCTTGTTGCTTAGATACTCGCTGTGCTGCAAATTCAGTCAAAAACATTGCATGAATCTAATCGGGACTAATTTTCTGGAGGGCGAGACCACAGAAGGTTTGTCTTCGCACTGGTAATTGAGTAGATAATTTTACCTGTCATAAAGTACATATATTTATTGCTCATTTTAATGTCCATTTCATGCATACAATAATTGTTTACACTGGTCAGTGGTTCAGATGCAACCTTATACAGAAACGGTGACATTTTTGATTGTTGTAGGCAGACCAAAACATGCCTTTTTCTCGCCATTGTGGAACTTGAAATAGGAAGTATCATTACAAGTTATTCGCAACTGGACCCCAGGAGCAGATTGCTTTCACACCTGGTGTGGTCCATAACAAGTTCACTTGAAACGAACACCAGATCAGAGTTTAGGCGGTGCAGAGATTGTTTTTCTGGGTCGAAAATACGTTTTTACACTTCAGCAAACATACAAAACTCTCAGTTCAAACAGGCTCAGGTCCAAAATAAAGGGGCAAGTGTAAGTGCGTTTAGAAAAAAATGGTACTTCAAGTGTTCTATGGATAGTATAGAGGAGCCTGAAGCCTGAACGTCGGGAACATCATGGTTGGGGTGTCAACCCATTGCAGGACACAATCACACACACACACACATTCAACACTATGGACAATTTGGAAATGCCAATCAGTCTACACTGCATGTCCTTGGACTGGAGGAGGAAACTAGAGTACTCAAACCACAGGGAGAAATATGCAATTGCAAACTCCACCCACACTGAGCGGAGGAAGGATTCAAATCCCCAATCCCAGTGATGCGAGGCAAATTGCTAACCGCTAAGGGTACAGTTACACGACAACGATGTACTAAAAACGGAGAAGTTTTTCCTTTGCATTTTTGAAAAGTTTTGCGTACAGGTGTTCATTGTTAAAATGATCCCCTTTCACACGGATATGTGAAAATGACTAAAAACACTGTAATAATCGGCATGCCAGGGCAGAAGTTGTGCATGTCACATTGTAAAGAAACTGCGTCTGCGCACGTAAACATTAACATCATCGTGTCCGCCATATTGGTCTGGGTAAGACTGTCCTATAAACAAATAACAAGTTAACATGGGTGCTGTGGTTTTTCTGGATAAAAAGCACAAGAACATTTACATTTCTCAAATGATTTTTATGAGCTACATGGAGTACAAACAAGTACAATCTGCAGTGACTTAGATTCCCGATAGTTGGACTTTAAAATTATTCATCGTAATAAGGAATTGGGAAAACTCAGGCTTGTCAAGCATAGATTTGGTTTATTTTTCTTGGTTAATAAATAATATTAATAAATCTGAGGCCATGGTTCTCAGTAGGAAACCGATGGAGTGCCTACTCCGGGTAGGGAATGAGAACATACCCCAAGTGAAGGAGTTCAAGTACCTCGGGGTCTTGTTCACGAGTGAGGGGACATGGGAGCGGGAAATTGGCCAGAGAATCGGAGCAGAGGGTGCGGTATTGCAATCGCTTTACCGTACCGTTGTGATGAAAAGAGAGTTAAGCCAGAAGGCAAAACTCTCGATCTACTGGGCGATTTTCGTTCCTACCCTCACCTATGGTCATGAAGGTTGGGTAATGACCGAAAGAACTAGATCGCGGGTACAAGCGGCCGAAAGGGGTTTTCTCAGGAGGGTGGCTGGCCTCTCCCTTAGGGATAGGGTGAGAAGCTTGGCTATCCGAAAGGAACTCAGAGTAGAGTTGCTGCTCCTTTGCGTTGAAAGGAGTCAGTTGAAGTGGTTCGGGCACCTGGTAAGGATGCCCCGGGGACGCCTCCTTAGGGAGGTATTCCAGGCATATCCAACTGGGAGGAGACCTTGGGGAAGACCCAGGACTAAGTGGAAAGACTATATTTACACACTGACCTGGGAACGCCTTGGAATCCCCCAGTCAGAGCTGGTTAATGTTGCTCAGGAAAAGGAAGTTTGGGGTTCCTTGCTGGAGCTGCTACCCCCGCGACCCGATTATGGATAAGCGGTTGAGGATGGATGGATGGATGGTTAATAAATAGTGAGATGTATCTAATGTAATATAATGTAATGTTTATGAAATGTGCATAAAGGGTTTTTCACTTTGGAAATAGATTTTTCAGTAACACTTTCTATGAAGCCCATGCTTATAATGAATTATAGCTCAATTTATAATTATTTATAAGCAAGTATTACTGCTCTATAAATACAGTTATAAAGGCACATAAAGACCTATAGTGGCTACAGTTATATTATTGTGATAATTACTTATAAGTGATACACTTGCTTTTTCAATGCCCATGCTCATAATGCATTATACACCAATTTATAAATATTAATTAGTCAGTATTAATTAGCCATTAATGTATTCATAAAAATTCAGCCTGCATTTTTTATAATATTATTATATTGTAGTTATAATGACTTATTAGTAATTCAGATCTATTTCTATGTCCAATAAGTTATTTTATATTGTTGTTAGTTGTGTGCCTTATAAAAAGTTATTGTGAGTTATAATGCAATTACTAACCTGTATAAATGCATAATTTATTAAAGCATATGATGCAGTTTACATAATGTAAATGTTAAGAAATCCTGAACATGTGCTTAATACACAAATAGAACATCTCCAGATGGCACAAACCACAAAATATACCAAACATATATCCAAATGACACAAAAGGAAATAAATTGGAAAAGCATGACACTCTTATCTGCAAAATGTGCAATTTCACAAATAAAAGCACCGGAGCCCTGTTAGCACTGTCACATGTGTAATATAGGCATGCAGAAGGTGCTGTTTAAACCTCTTATGATATGGACGTGGGATTTTAGGAGGGAAAACTAACTATTTACAAAAATTATGAAAGTTCATAATATAAACTAGTAAAACATGAACAAAAATGCAAATAAACCTAAATAATAATAATAAAAAAAAATAAGAGTCAGAGTTTAATGTGCATCATTGAGCTTGGCTGTCCTTGACATCATCCTCACTCCCTGAACCAAAGATAGTCCACTATACCAGTGGTTTTCAAAGTGGGGGCCGCAGCCCCTTTGGGGGCCTCCAGGGGGTGCCTGGGGGCCTCAACAATTTGGTGTGAAAAATAAATTCCCACACTCAGACAACCACACACACACACACACACACACACACATACACACACACACACACACACACACAATCAATTCCTAATGTAATGTAATGTAAAGATGTAAGATGTAATTATTAATAAAAAAAAGGGGAATATTTTCAGAAATCTGTATTTTTAATGTGTTTTAAAGACATCTTGCAAAAAGGAGGGCTCGGCCAAATGAAAACGCATTTGGGGGCCTTGACCTGGAAAAGTTTGGGAACCACTGTACTATACTATAGTACACAGGAACACATCACACGACCTTCATTTGGGGCGGCTGTGGCTCAGTGGGTAGAGCGGGTTGTCCACTAATCCACCAACCGTGGGGTTGGCGGTTCGAATCCCGGCCCGGGTGATCCCATGCCGAAGTGTCCTTGGGCAAGACACTGAACCCTAAGTTGCCCCCGATGGCAAGCTAGCACCTTGCATGGCAGCTCTGCTACCATTGGTGTGTGAGTGTGTCTCATTTGTAAGTCGCTTGTAAATGTAAAATGATATTTCTGTAAAGCTGCTTTGAGACAATGTACCATTGTAAAAAGCGCTATACAAATTGATTAATTAATTAATTAAATTAAAATTTGTAAATAGACTTGCTGTACTTCTTCCTTTGAAGACAGTAATGGTGGTTTCTCCCAGCTGAGGCTTTGTCTTTCTTGGCAGAGGTTGAGGTGTTTTAAAAATTGGCACCAATAGATGATCGCAATGTCACTGCATGAACATTTTTCTAAAAAAAAAAAAAGAAATTAAAAAATGTAAGCACCAATTTAAGCAGTATTGAGCAATCCTCTACTTTACATCACAGTTTGAAAGATTCTAAAAACAACTTACAAAGAGAGTCTGCCTGATTATAATGGATGATGTCATAGCCTATTCCTGTCTTACGCATACTTAGCCTATAGTGTGACATCACAAATCTGATAACAGACTTGCGGCGATAAAATAATTCATTTGTTTATACTGACTGAAAATGTCCGATAAGTCGATTTGCATTCCAGGCAGCAGAACAGAATGCCAGTGTACTGGTAAAAAAAGGGTTCAAATTGTTTTATTTGTAAATTTTACTACTAGACAATAACAGTTTTAATAAAATCATATTAAAGATCTGAAATTAGCTGCTCCTGAGGTCTTTGACACTCCATCACCCCATGGAATGAATGTGTGGAGAAGCTCTCCTCATTTACTGATAGATGTCCTGCTGCAATCACCAGTGCCATCCAAGAGACTATCTCCCAGATGAAAATTGATGGAGAACATTTACCAGTAGCCAGCACCTTCTGAGACACAGTGTGTCAGCCACTTGTTCTTAATGCACCTGTTAATCTCAGGCATTTCTTGATGTCAAGAATTTGTTTGTCAAGTATTGGTTTGACTAAAAAAAGTTTGATGTGTTAAAAGTTATAGTTCCTCAGCTATATGCACGGAAATAAAATACAAAAAATATATATATAAAAAAAACTGTTATGTGGAGGTAGAGGCTGTGGTGTCTAAAATTTTGCCTATTTACCCAAAATTACCCAAAGACACTTAGAAATTATTCTAGGAAGAAATACTCACATATTCAATTGCAGACTGAAGAACAAATAAGACAACAGGCCAGTAGGTGAGGACAAAAAGCAAGGGTCCATTTTATTCGTTCCGTTCACCCCTCCGGAATTCACACGAATGAGAGCTCTCAGTCATGATTCCCCATCAGTACAGCTAAGGGAGCTCTTATATACCTCCCCTTTTCGAGGCTTTCCCATAGAACACAACAAGTCCCTTATCGCAATACAGTAGTTTTAAGATCTAGCTGGTTTGATTTTCCATAGAAACGTAAACAATCCTTAAACCATAACAATCCAAGGCCTTAATCACGTGAGTACACTTTGACCCAGTTCTTTCGGTATCTCTGATTTATTTATTTAATTGCTCTACATTTCTGTTTTAAATATGGTTATACCGATTCCATACTTCATGATATCCATATATTATCTTTATAATATTTTATATTCTTATTACTATTCTTAATGTTTTAATTTTCCTTCTGTATGTGTGTGTTCCATGTTTATGCACATTTGTCCTTGAATATGTTGACACATTTACACAGATGGATGATGTCACTTTCTCTTCTTTGTGCTCTGAACTGAATCTCATATGCTGGTCATGTTTGGTCAGTTTGTCTGTGACCCCTGTGTTTATTTTATGTATATTTTAAATGCATCATGACACATTCGTGCACATACTGACAGGATGTAATACTGTGCTTAGTCAGGGAAGATACAAATGGCATCATGATAATGACCTCCGAGCACTGGCTGACATCTTGGAGCAGAAGAGATGGAAAAAGCGCCATAAGAGTCTAGTGCCATCTATCGAGTTCATCAGGGAGGGAGAGAAGCCACACCCCTCCGAAAAGACCAAGAAGAGTCTCATGCAGGAAGCACAATTATGGGAGATGAGCATGAACCTGAGAAGGAAATTATGTTTTCCCCAGGTCGTTCAAACATCCCTAAGGCCATATGTGGTTGTATGGTTTGAGGAGGGAAGAAGTCCCATGGGAAGATGAATGAGAGGAGACCTCAGAGAGGAAAGCCACCAAGTACCAGGACCTGGTCCAGCAATGCAGAGATAAAGGGTGCAAGGCCTGGCTATTTCCAATTGAGGTTGGTTGCAGGGGTTTCCCTGCACAATTGGTGTGGAAGATGCTCAAAGCCTTGGGAATTACGTGAAGGGAGATGAAACCATCTACGTGCAGGTTGGGGGAGGTAGCGGAAAGAGCATCTTATTGGCTCTGGAATAGGTTAATTAAGACTTCTAAATTGGTGTATAATGCATTATGATCATGGGCATTGAAAAAGCAAGTGTATCACTTGTAAGTAATTATAACAATAATATAAATGTAGCTATAACTGTTATAGGTCTTTATGTATCTTTATAAATGTATTTATAGAGCAGTAATACTTGCTTATAAATAATTATAAATGAGGCTATAATTCATTATAAGCATCGGCTTCATGGAAAGTGTTACCAATTCTTTCTGTCTTCAGCCCCATCTTTTAGCTTTTCTTGTGCTCCATGTCAGAATATTGTTAACAAAGCTTGTTCATTTTTAAATACTGAAAATAAATAAATAAATAAATAAATAAATAGTGCAAATAGTGAGACACTGCCAGTCAGTCTGCTTTCTATATATTATTAGCAATAATAAATATATTATATATAAATATAAAAGGATACATACAGTATATACTGCAATATAGACAATTACAAAGATAACTATAAGATTTTGAGTACCCTTCGTAGGCGTAGATGTGGGTTAATAATCTGGTGCATGTACAGTAACACATGCATCTCCGCTGGTCGTAGCAGTGATGCAGTAAATCTACACTTTGCTAGAGAAGCGTTAATAAACTCAAAATCTTGAGTGGCACAAACACAGTTCTGTAGTCTTGAATGTCTTGTGCGTTGATTTGAAGTACTCACACGCATGCCTATAGACTGGACAAGTAATATGTGTGTGCATGACGTCATCGCTTTCACAGTTTTTGTACGTTTACATGGAGACGATAATGGCATCATTTTCAAAAACTTTCAAAAGCTTGCGTCTTCAGGCCCCAAAACGGTGTTGTTGTGCAAACAAACAGCCAAACTGCAAAAAAAGATTTCCATTTTTAGTTGAAAACATTGTCGTGTAAATGGCCCCTAAGCCACCGTGTTTCCTCCTGTGGAAGTTGTAACTATAGAAATTATAATGTATTAATATGAGTGAACGAATAATAAACCCATGACTTACCTTGCCGCTGGAATTACAGTCAGAGCTGCTGTTATAGACTGTCTGACCAATCAGAATTGAGGGTTCAGTGGAATCATGGAAACAAAAATTTAATGAAATGTAATAAGCAAGTGTAGTGTTGTTTTATAACTTGTACCAGCAGTATCTGCCAGTTGCTGTTTGTAAACTTTAGATGAAGTGTTGTAGGTTAATTTAAATACAGAAAGCACTGTACCAGAACAACACATTGTCCTAATGAATTATTTATCAACTATTCAAAACACACACAAGAAATAGACTTTCAAATAAAGACATGAAGAACATTCTCTCTGTGTCAAACAGTTGTAATGGAATACAGCTGGTCGATTAGAGTAAACCTTATTTTTCATTGTCCCACCGAATCAATACTAATTGCATATGGAGATTCGCACTAACCACGTGCTATAAGAAATGTGTTCATCAATCTTCATGCCCTACATGAAAATAATACACACTAATGGAGGTGAGCTCATTCAGCAGCAGAGATCAAGTACAAATGGGGTCAGGAGATTGAGCTACTAATAGTCTCACATTGGATTTGATCTCTTCATGAGACTATGATAATGGCAGTAAATGAAATCACATAAGCATGGGCACATTTGCAGTAATTAGTTATGATAAGTCATCATTCTGGTAGGAAGTGTGTTGGTGTAAGTGTGTATTAAGTCATGTTTAATGGTTGAGATCCTCCGTAGCTCCACACAACACAAAGCACATAAACATAGCAATGAATGAAACATATTGCGGTGTGTTGTTATAGGAAAATAATCAACATCAGGTTTAAAAGGAATTACTGGTACCTAATAGCAAGTGTATGAATTTTTTCCACTTATACCACAGCAAATACAATGTTTAGTTCATTTCTGAAAACTACATTTTCTTAGTTTATAAATAAATTTAAGATTGTGGCCACAGGCATTACTTTGACAATTTTAAGCCGTGTGAAACAAAACAGATTTCTATCTAGTCATCTTCTTGTCGGCTAGAACGGGAGAACTAATTCTATATTGATTGACGCCTGTGTATTTATTTATTTATTAAGGTTTCAATCCTCGATGCAGTAGTCCAGCGAGCTGCACATTTGTATGATTTGTATACAGTATGTGCTGAATTTAAAGGAATTTGCCGATTTGTAAACAGCAAGACACAATCGATCAGTCAATATTTCATGTAGTGATTTCCTCAAATACTCCACACTCACAAGAAAGAAGAACAGCATGTACACACATCAAGTGCACCACAGCATATGCTGTCAACTTCAAAAAGCAACACCTAACTTTTGACACAAGAATCACTTGACTCGTTCCGAAATGACACCTCTCACACCTTCTGTGACAGGGTGTGTACTAGTGTGCTGGTCCTGTCACCTCATCACACCGGCAGGCTGCTGGCCTCTCTCCAGCCCGAACATATGCCAAACTCTGGAGCCCCGGGGAACCTTCACAAGTAGGTGAGAACGCCAGCTGCATTATGTGGTGCACACTGAGACCAGGCATGTATGTGTAAAAGGGTTGATTTTTGAAATTCTCTCTGGGCATTGGCCACATCGCGCTAGCGATCATCAGTGGCTGGTTCTGACGCAAGCCTGCTTTGTCTTATCACAGTGACGATATGTTGCCGCAGTCCTGTCAGAGCCCACAGATGGCATTGTGCAGGTATTGGAATGCAAACAGACGGTCTGCCTGCATTAAGCTTTTTTGAAACAAAGGCACTCTTTCACACACACACACACACACACACACACACACACACCCACACACACACACACACACAAGCACTTATACATACTGGTAAAAGAGTAATATTTAATGCAAGGCTGCGATAAGTTTGATTGTACAAATTGGTAGCAGCTGCTGTCATGTTTCTGCCTGATAAGATCTTGTTAATTAGGAAAAGTTTAAATTATGTTTACAGATCTGAATATTAATATATATTTGTCATTTCAAAGCATGAACTAGTGCAATAGTATCATAATCACATCAGCCATTTAAAAGTATTCAAGATGCAGCACTGTTGAATTGACGTGATTAACAGCGGCACAGATAGTAGTGACAGCTGTAATTCAAAACGCAGGATTATATTATTTGTGCGTGTTCCTATAACTTTCTATATTAACAGCTCGTTCATAGGGACCTGTATGGTGGACAATCCACGTAATCTATACTTAAAAATAACGCATCAAAAACATGCCAAAAATAAATGATAAGTTTTGATATGGTGAAGAGGAGATGTTTATTTCACATTTTATGGAATAAGTCTCCATTTTCAGGACATTTTCCACTAAAGAAAAGTCTCTAGGATGCGGTTTTAGGACGCCACGACTAGCAGCATTTTATAAAAGAAAAAAAATGTAAAAAAGAAAGGATAGTAGGAGAATGACTGTTTATAAGCGCTACTATGTGAGTGATAACAGAAGCCAACACCATTGAATGTAGCTATAAATGGACATAACGTATAATCGGGTGGCTGTGCCTCAGGTGGTAGAGCGGGTTGTCCACTAATAGTAGGGTTGGAGGTTTGATTCACGGGCCACATGACTCCACATACCGAAGTGTCCTTGGGCAAGACACTGAACCCCAAGTTGCTCCCGATTGCAAGTTAGCACCTTGCATGGCAGCTCTGCTACCATTGGTGTGTGAGTGTGTGTGAGCGGGTGAATGAGACACAGTGTAAAGCGCTTTGGATAAAGGTGCTATATAAGTGCAGACCATTTATCATCTGTCATTCTTAAATTGATAAATATTATTAGTGTTTGCAAATTGTTCTACATAGCACAACAACCCAGACCTGAGGAATACACAGCATCAGTGACTGGCTACATCAGCAAGTGCATAGATGATGTAACTTCCTTTAAGACTATCACTACACGTGCAATCCAGAAACTGTGGCTGACTGCTGAAGTACGGCAAAACCCAAAATACTGCCTTCAGGTCTGATGACAAGGCTGCCCTCTGTACAGCAAGGGCCAATCTGTCCCAGGCTATCAGAGAGGCAAAGCACACCTGTGCAAAATAATCCATTGTCACTTCCTAAACACAAGGACACAAGGCATATGTGGCAAGGCATTCAGGCCATCACAGACTACAAAGCTACACCACATGTCTGTGATGATGACGCCTCGCTCCTAGATTCACTGAACGATTTCTATGCACGGATCGAAGCACTGAACAACATGCCAGCAAGGAAGACATCACATAACAGCTCACCTTGTCATGAATTATTTCTTACTTAGAAGCATAAAAAAAGATGAAAAGCAATAAGGATTTTAATTAAATGTTGATCTCTACAAACACATTTATTGTTTTTGTCATAGAGGTGAATAGTACATTGTTTGAAACGGTTAATTAACATAATTATGGAAAGTTTTCCTAAAGAGCTTCAATGTGAGAAATTTCCCAAGGAATATGCTAAATATTTTTGTTAATAATTCTGCCGAAATTTTACAAACAGATGCCCTTGAGACATATTAGTCACAAAGGCTCACTAGCATTTTTGGCTCAACCAGAAATATGAACAGAAAGAGCTTAGCAAACGATTCATTTCCAAATGTTTGCCTGGGATCCAGTGTGCCTCCCCGAACAGTCTGTGCCATCTGCTGAAGTAATTTCTGTCTGCTGGAAACACTTTGTGATACTAAATTAGCTGGTATCTTCTACTGCTTCTCCAATGGAAGTTGTATATAGTCATGGCTCTGTGTTTATTAAACGAAAGTCATGTATAAGAGCGATGAAAAAAATCTTTAAGGATCCGTGGAGGTTTGGTATTGATCGAGCCACACTAATAGTCGTGAGCAAATAACAAATAAATGCTGAAGCAACAAGGGAATCCTACAAAGCTCTGTTGGCATTTTGTTTGATGTACCATGGGGTCAGTTAACATTTGCCGTGAGTGTCACTTATCGATTCAAAAGCTGCATTTGTGGCTCTTGGTTTACTTGAGATGTTTGTCTGGGGTTAGAGAAGCTGTAGTGAGCGATTCTAGTGCAAGTGATGGATGTGAATCCTCTGTGTCTGTATAACACACTGTGTGGGCAGAGTTGGGAAGTAAATGTTTGAACACCTGACTAACTGTGCACAAATAGCCATGGAGAAATCTTGTTTAGGTTGTTAATGTTGACAAGATTACATTTCACCCATTTGGCATTTCCCCTCCATAAGTGTATATAATATATACTATATACTATACACATACTATTAAAAACCATATATATATATATATATATATATATATATATATATATATATATATATATATATAGTATATATAACACGCCAAACTAGCAAGTCCACTCCATTCCACTGACCTCATCTCCATAGCTATAGCCTGAGACCTACAAGGTGGTCTCACCTGCTGATCTCCCGCCCGAGGTCAAGGTGGTGTTCTCCTCTCCAGAGCTCAAGCATGAGGTCATCAAGGTGACCTCCCATATCAGGTTCCAGTCAAAGGCCGACGAGACGGCCTTCCAAGTCATGTTTCTGCTAGAGGTCCACGATGTGACCTTCAACAACAAGTTCCTCTCTGAGGTCAAGAAGGCTTCCAAAGCTATGTTCCTGTCTGACGTCAACAAGACAGCCTCCCAAGCCAGGTACCTGTCTGAGGTTGACGTCACGACCAACCAAGCAATGCTCATGCTTGAGACTGACAACACGGTCAACACAGACTGATGACACAGCCAACCAAGTTCAACCTGCACAGTCAATGGAAAATGATGCTCAGCATCCCTATACAGCTGAGGATGCCACTCAGCCTCACTGTTCAGCTGAGGATGTTTCTTCGCCTCCCGTTGCAGCCAAGAGCTCCACTTTGCTTCCCTACTCAGCCTCGGATGTCACTATACCAGGTTTCTCTACGTACATTGCTCTACCTTCCCACACCTTCCCATGGCCTCTCTGTATGTTGCCAAAAATAAAACAAATAAAATAAAATAAAAGGAATATTGTAATTCACACTGGTGAATCTTGAGATATTGTCATGTATTTATAGTGACTTTCTCAGACTAAAAGCTACAAATACAAAAAGTGTACACTTATGGCTCCAACTTTGCACATGCAAATTTGATGTTAGTGGACTCAAGTTGAAAATGCACTCTACTCCAGATGTGGCTAACATTCGGCAACAAATTGACAATATCAACAACAACAAAATCTGCTATGTGTCTTGCCAAAACATAATGCTAAAGGAGGCTGAAAAATGATCAATGTGTCCATCTGGGTTCAAAGAAACCAGTATGATGTCCAGCATAGTGGGCGGCTGCAATTACCCAGAATGTTTTTACATGTTTGATGAAACTGGCAGAAAGGGATACTGGCATGGTCTAGATGAGTGTGGCTTTATGAGTCATTATGTGGCCTTGGTTTTTTTTTTTTTTTTTTTTTTTTAATGAGCTCACATGGACAGCATTGATCTAGCAAGATAGCCATTGGTAGGCATGTTATCTCTGACCTACCTTTAAAAAGCCTCAGACATCGGAGGTGGTGTTTTTAAATGTCAAAACTGAAAATTATAGATTAGGGAAAGTGCAGGGTGAAAAAAAAAAAAAAAAAAAACTACATGTGATAAAAAAATCTGAGAAAAGCCAATGGAAAAGTGAGTAATATAATGACGGCCAGATAAAGCACAGGAGATAGTAACAGCAAAATAGAGATGGCAAAGAGATGAAGGACAAAAGAATGAAAGGGCATAGGAATGAAGAAAAGAGAGGGTAAAATAGGAGGGGTATCTGAAGAAAGCTTCTGATGGAAGAAGCAAATGGTTTCGGCTAAGGAGGACAGACATGAAAGGGACAAGGATTAACGTGACTGCGGACAGTTCATCATCATGTAGGCCAAAATGTTTACAGAGATATGAAAGCTGGCAGCTTGTGTGTAACACTTGCCAGCAGACACTCCACTGCCCCTCACAAGGCCCAGCCGAGGAAAACAGTTAGAGTCCGAGATTTAATCAGCACAGAGCTGGGTAAGTCCATAAAATGTTATGCGATCTCCATTTTTAATGCTCCAGAGCAGCATTTTCTAAATGTATTAATTATAATGTCCAAAATATCAGAAGTTGTAATTTATAATCTCTGCTAGGTAATAAGCTAGATTCACCCAATATCCGGTATGTCGTTTTCCTCACAATTTATGGAAGGAGTCTCCAGTGTCAACACTTTGTAACAATCAGAGGTAATGCTGCTCGACCAGGGGAACTTCTTTTTGAGGTTGTGCTTTACAATTTCTCAGGATTACAGTATACACATTGTGGATTTAATAAAACTGCAATCCTTAGCAAATTGCTGTGGTATTAGAAGAATTAAACACTCGGGACCTGCTGGAAAATATTGGAAAATAATCTACTTTCACCATGTGAATGTGCATGTGTGCAGAAACTACCTGAGCAGCTTTGTTCACATATTTGGTTGTGTATCTCATATAAATCTGGAGGATTATAAGCAAATAGAATCCACTACATTTGACACCAGAAGCAAAACATCTCTGTCCATCTGGTTTCTAAGTCAAACTGTAATGTTTAGCCAGTTCATGCATGCCAAGGTTAAACAGACTGATGAGCTCTGTTTCTCTTTAAAACTGTCGGCCATCTGCATGATTATTGTCATGATCTGCATCTCAAATAAAAAAAACCCTCACCATACATTCAAAAGTATTTCTTAATCGAGAAAATACAGAAAACTAATACTCAAAGCAAACCTTTCAATAAGTTTAAGAGGTTTTTTAAAACTTTAAACACAGCTATAATAGATAAACGATTAGTGTGGTATTCAAATTCTTTATCTCATATTTGTAACTGTTTTGTATTTAATCAGCATTACTTGGTGTGTGAAGAACTAAGTCTCCAAATTCTCAGCAGTTATCAAAAAATCTCAACATTTTCCACCTAGTTTAGATATGATGTCATTTACTCAGTCATTGCCTCCAGGATTTAATGCAAAGTCAAGCAAAACTCTGCAAGAAGCTTGCAATTTCTAAAAATTAGCACAGATTTTCTGCAGATTTGGTCCAAAATGTGTCATGTGACATCATCACAATGGACATTCAGCCAAAGCCCTTGTACTGTAAAGCTAAAAAATCTCATTCACCAACAAAGATCAATGCAAAACAATATCCAGATGTTTTACATGAAAGTGAAGGCAAACTGTTTTTCATACCACGCAACATTGTTATAGAACATAAAAGAAAATGAATTCTGGCGAGCCATTTTGCTCCAGCTAAGCATAGAAAAATGGCTGCTGTGCCTCAAATGCCATGGCAAAAGAGTATAGACAAACATAAAAGTACATAAAACAAACAAAAGGTGCTGTTTTTTTTTTATTTTATGTTAATAAATTTCATTGATTTTTATTTGGTGCTAAATTTGAATTGAAATGTTAAGATTTTATTTTTCAGTTATTTCCAGTATTCTCTTTTTATATATTAGAGTTCTTGAGGTCAGAAAGGTAATTGAAATGTATACTGAATGATTTTCTGTAGTATACTTTTAAATTAAAGACACTGACTCAAATGCCATGGCAAAAGAGTATAGACAAACATAAAAGTACATAAAACAAACAATAGGTGCTGGTTTTATTTATTTATTTTATGTTAATAAATTTCACTGATTTTTATTTGGTGCTAAATTTGAATTGAATTGTTTAGATTTTATTTTTCAGTTATTTCCAGTATTCTCTTTTTATATATTAGGTTCTTGAGGTCAGAAAGGTAATTGAAATTTATACTGAATGATTTTCTGTAGTATACTTTTAAATTAAAGACACTGACTCTATTTGTACCTCATCCAGGGTGAGCCAAATGCTCCCTGGGATAGGCTCCAGGTTCCCCGCTACCTAGTAAGGATAAGCAGTACAAACGGATGGATGGATTACATATGAGTCTTCACTGGAAGTAGTTTAAAAGAAGAATCTTGTGCTTGCAAGTTTGCCAATTCAAGTAAAACCATAAAACACACAAAAATCAAACATTTTTTGTCTGCAACAATCACAATATTACTCCAGGAGATATTTCCACATACACTCTACATTTCAGACAAAAGCCATTCATCATGATTGGCAGCAATCAGCATTCATTACCATTTTATTAATCACCAAATTGTACAATGGATTTTGCATGGCAATATGTACACATATTTTAAACTCTTTGTTAATAAGAATAAAATCCCAATAAATTACAGTGACTTTTGTCCAAAACATCATGTTTCTCTGAAAACTTTGTGTTCTTTGCTTTAACTTTTACTCCATCTTCTAAATACATGTGTACATTTAACCATGCAAACAGAACTAGAAAAACATTATGTACAGTGCTGTTGCAAATCCAAGATATCCTTCTTTATCTCTCCATTTGCAGGAACATTTTCTGGCTTGTTGCCGCTGTCGATCGCTCCAACAAACACAGAAATGCTAATACACAGAAATGATTTAAAGCCTTTGGTCAAACCCTTTGTTTTGTGAATATTACGTGTTGCACCTCAGTGGTGAAGCATTACCATGCTATTTTTATCCTGTAAAGTTTTCTGTTTTTTGGAAAGTTTTTTTCTTTAAATAAATATGATTGTGCTTGTCATGTCCATGTCTCACATGATGCCTATTCTGGTATATAAGCAACACAATGGATACCATCAGCTACTTCTGGCTGCTCATACAAATGAATTTAATTGTAAAATGATTTCTCTCTCTCTCTCTCTCTCTCTCTCTCTCTCTCTCTCTCTCTTCTCTCTCTCTCTCTATCTCTCTCTCCCTCTCTCTCACT
>JAFFST010052157.1:110090-129803 GCA_022414735.1 Noturus placidus
AACACTGAAGAAATGACACTTTGCTACAATGTAAAGTAGTGAGTGTACAGCTTGTGTAGCAGTGTAAATTCGCTGTCTCCTCAAAATAGCTCAACACACAGACGTTAATGTCTAAACCGATGCCAACAAAAGTGAGTACACCCCTAAGTTAAAATGTCCAAATTGCACTCAGTTAGCCATATTCTCAGTGTCATGTGACTTGTTAGTGTTACAAGGTCGAAGGTGTGGATGGGGAGCAGGTGTGTTAAATTTTTTTGTCATCACTCTCACACTACCTCATACTGGTCACTGGAAGTTCAACATGGCACCTCATAAAGATGGACTAGGCTATACGAAGATTGCCAGCTGAGCTGCAGCACGGTGTCCAAGACCATACAGCGGTTTAACAGGACAGGTTCCACTCAGAACAGGCCTCGCCATGGTCGACCAAAGAAGTTGAGTCCACAAAACGTGCTCAGCGTCATATCCAGAGGTTGTCTTTGGGAAAAAGACGTATGAGTCCTGCCAGTGTAGCTGCCGAGGATGGGGGGCAGCCTGTCAGTGCTCAGACCATACTCCACACACTGCATCAAATTGGTCTGCATGGCTGTTGTTCCAGAAGGAATGACACAAGGTCTCTAACATCCACCAGCTCCGTGACGTCATCATGGAGGAGTGGAAGAGGACTCCAGTGGCAACCTGTGAAGCTCTGGTGAACTCCATGACCAAGAGGGTTAAGGCAGTGCTGGAAAATAATGGTGGCCACACACAATATTGACACTTTACACCTAATTTGGACATGTTCACTTAGGGGTGTACTCACTTTTGTTGCCAGTGGTTTAGACATTAATGTCTGTGTGTTGAGTTATTTTGAGGGGACAGTAAATTTACACTGTTACACAAGCTGTACACTCACTACTTTACATTGTAGCAAAGTGTCATTTCTTCAGTGTTGTCACATGAAAAGATATCATCAAATATTTACAGAAATGTGAGGGGTGTACTCACTTTTGTGAGATACGGTACATATTCACGTAACATTTGAACTTAAGTCACCAGGTCTGTATATGGCATTTTGTGTTATTAGTGGATGCTTGATCATTTCACAGTGAAATAATCCACACTTACTACACAATTCTCAACTACTACACAATACTACACAATTTTTTTCCTGCTTTTTTAGTTACAGTTTCCTTGCTACAGCTGGTTTTTGTGCCCATGTGAGTGACCATACAGTGCGTTTGACCTGTTTGCCTTTCAGCAGTCAGTAAAAAGCATGTGGAGCATTACAGCTGTTCGGTAATACTGTCTGATCACATGGAATTGTAAGGCACACTTTAAATGATGCCACATTGCACTAAATGTGTACTATGCATAATTGAGTGTAATTCTTTTCAGGAATATTTACACTACAGTTTCTCGCATCAGTTTACATATTCTACATTTAGTTAAAACAAATCCCTGGTCTACATTGGCAAATAATTTCCAAATGCTAAAACTTTTTTTGTGCAAAATCCTTTGGATAGAAACCTGGCTTATGGTAAAACACTGTTCATAAAGCAGCTGGTTTCGCTGCTTAGACTGAGCTGTCCTGGAATTGTGGCCTAATATTTTTAATGATTGTTCTTGATTTGCATCCCTCTGTCTGAGATTTCCAGTGAGTTAACCACTCATGTAGAACAGTGGGAAGGCAAGAAAGGACAAAATAGAAATGAGACAGCCTAGCCATTTTGTTTTATTTTCATTTTCTTGTACAATATGCATGCTCAAACCTTTAGATACAGTGTCATAGATTGGTTTGTCTTTATTAAACTGAAGCAGAAAAAAAACAAGAATTACTTTATTCAGAATTGTGACCCAAAAAAAAGTGTTCCAAATTAAAAAAAAAAAAAAAAGAAACAAATCCATGTACATTTATTCATTTAGCAGACACTTTTATCCAAAGCGACTTACAAATGAGAGCACACTCACATACCAATGGTAGCAGAGCTGCCATGCAAGGTGCTAGCTTGCCATCGGGGGCAACTTAGGGTTCAGTGTCTTGCCCAAGGACACTTCGGCATGGGATCACCCGGGCCGGGATTCAAACCACCAACCCTACAATTAGTGGACAACCTGCTTTACCGACTGAGCCACAGCCGCCCTATCGCTCTCACTATGTGATCATAGTGTCTTAAGGTAACCTACCAGTAATGCTTTTACAACAGTGTTGAAGGAATTCTAACATATGCTGAGTACTGTATGTTTAGGCTGCTCTTCTTTTACTCTTTGATCCTGCAAATCTCAAACCCTTCTCAATTGGGTTTAAGTACAGTGTATAGGCTGCTGCATGTCATCTGCTGCAGCATGCCACTACTCTTGGGGTAATTGTCTTGTTGCAAAACAAAATGATGGTCCAATTTATCATGGACCAAATGGGACAGTGTGTCAGTGCATTATGCTGTGCTAGCCATGATGGTTAAGTGTGCCTTCAATTCTAAAGAAACCACAGAGAGTATAACTAACAAAGCAGCCCCAAACCATCACTCATCCTCCTCCCGTGCTTGAGTAAGCATGACACTTACAAATACATATAAATATATTTAATACTAGTTAGTGTATTTAAGTCAATCATGTGTGTAGTGACAAGGTAGGCTGGGTATAAATAACCTCATTTGGAAGTACTTCGGTTTCCTCCCCCAGTCCAAAGACATGCATGCTAGGCTGATTGGCATGTCCAAATTGTCCGTAGTGTATGAATGGGTATGTGAGTGTGCATGTGATTGTGCCCTGCGATAGACTGGCACCCTGCTCTAGGTTCCCGTGACCCTGAAAAGGAGTAAGTGGTAGAAGATGGATGAATAGTCTAAATTTGATTCCAACCCTTGTCACTTTAACACACAGAGTAGTTGAAAAGATAAATTATGTTATAGTCCTGTGCCTGTATATAACTCTCTGTACTTCTTCTCCAAAACTAGCTGCATAATAGGGAGTGTGAGGAACAATGAAGAAAACAAGTTCTGTGCAGGTCTATCGTTTGGGATTTAACTTTTCATAAATTAGTCCAAAACAAGTGACACGTGGCTTCTGGCCGCCCCCCTCAGCAAGTCTCCAGGCCTCTACTCACTTTGAGGCCCTTCTGAGGACATTTTTTTTCAGCCACAGTGACCTGCAGGCTCTGATGGTCTAGCACAACATTTGGCCATGAATCCACAGGTCTTTCAGCAGCCTAGTAGATGCTGCTATAAAGCCGCAGTGCAATACCTCAACTGAAAGGATACAAGTTCAGCATACATCAGCATCCTTCTCTCTTTTGCTTCATCAACAGCATTCAACCAATGTACTTTTGCTACCTCTAGAAAGTAGACAGACTGCAGGGAGTTGAACCAGACTACCAGGTTTGCACTCAGGGTGATAATACAGTATCTTGGAGGGAAGGTAAAGCACAGACCTAGATTTTCATTCATATCCCAACCCCTGGATGATTCCAGCTGTCGAACCCCAGCTGATGAATGGAGCTCTCTGACTTCACCTCAATGAACAAATTGTATTTTCTGAATTTCACCTGATGTTCTGTGGCAGGGCATTTGTAGATGTTTGTTTGGCCTTCAGGGCTAATACCAGGCACCTTAGAACAGAAGTGTGCCTCAATGTCTGAATTTTCTTGAGTGTTGCTGGTGTTGAGCACAGGGGATATGCGGGATCCTTGTTCACCCACTGGTTGATGTTTATAGGTGAAGGAAGAATAGCATATGCTGATGTTATCATGTAGCTGATTCCATCTTCCACAGGTCTTTCAAGGTAAGCTCTGTTCTCACTATGCTTTCATACTTAGCAGAGCCTACTAGTTCCTGACACTATACTTCCAACAAAACCAGTGCTCACAGCTCAGATTAGGCTCTTGCATTCTTTCCCAAGTGACTGCCCTAGCTGAGACCCAAACCTCATCTACCATATTAAACTGTGCCCATAATGTCACCATGCTACAGGGCTGAGTTGGCATATTTTACTTCCTTCAGTGTCTATATTTGCTCTCCTCCCAGGGATGGTCCAGCATTTCTTATTACTGCATCCTGAGGTTCTGCAAGGGTCATCTCTAGCTTTACTTACTCTAGCATTTCAACTTCAGCACTAGACTTAAAAGAGGCAGCTCATGTGCTCCGTGTCTTTACAATCACACATTGCTCAGTCACCATGGAACTCCTAACCATTTCCTCACATAGGAGCTGATCATTCTATCCATCGTATCAACTTTGAAGTTAAACAAAGGTATACATAGTAATTGAAATGATTATTATTTTTTTTTGCTTAATTGTTTATAAATCAGAGCACATACATTTTCATAAATTCTGTGTAGGTGGAATGACTGATCAGCTGGTGATCCTTAAGGGTAAAGGGGAAAAATCCAAGCCGAATTCATGCAGACATTGCAAAGAGACAAAGCAGCTTTTCTTTGTACATGCATACAGCATTATATGTCCCCAGAATGAATATAAAACTAATTAGAAACTATCACTGACCAACCAAGTCATTTCTGTATATTACATTGTATAATATCTAACAGGGAAATGCATTTTATCTGCAGTAGTATGAAATGTTTATGCTGGTCACATGAGAGCAATTTCACCCATAGTTTTGTTTGTGCTTATCTTCTTTATGTGTGTACCCATGTACAGCAAAATCAGTTTGGCCCTCAAGCAGAAACTGCTTCTGGTTTTATTTATTTATTTTCCCTCTCAACAGCATGTTCTACTCTTTTGCTATTCCAATCTTGTTATTTTTAATGGAGGTTATGCTTTGGCAAGCACGTTCAATTGAGAAGAGATGGGGCTTGTGATTTCTGTCATATCTGCAGCAGGGGCTGCTGTCCATACTGAATAAAAGACGCTCAAGATAGAACAGACACATTGGAGCATACGAGGCTTTATCTCAGCTGGACGAGAAATCAAGAAATCAGTCGAAATAGTTAGAGGCCACAAATTCAAGGCAAAATCTTCACTGGATAGAAGGTTTTTTTTTTTTTTTAAATGCTGTGCCAACCAGCAATGATAGGATTTTAGAGGAATTATATGACTAGGATTTTCACTTCTTCACACACTAAGTTTAGGATCTTCATTAGTCACATTTACCAAAGTCACAAGCAGGTCCAGCATGTGGGCTCCGATCTGTTAATACGTCATGTCTGCTCGCCTCTCATGCATCCACTCTAAGCAATACAGTCTCAATTTTCTGATAAGAGAGACATGCATCTACCAAGAGAACCTTTTTTTTTTTAGAGATTTGAGTTTGATAGGGAGATAGCAGCTGTAAAAGAAGCACAGCATGCCTTCATTGGCTTTGTGCTGAGAAAAAGCACAGTTTGCTCCTAGTGAAAAAAAAAAAAAAAAAACAATGTGAAGGTGACAGGTTTAGGATGAATGTAAAGGGTTCTTTATATGTCACTGAATCAAAGAGTGGAATAAAAGGCCACAGGGGAGTCTTCATGATTGATGAGCTGTAGGACTTCACTGACCTGTGAATACATGCATAGGTCAACTACGAATTACTGATGCGTACTCAGTATTGCATTTCTTACATGCTTGGTTTCACTCATTATGTAGTTTGCTTATGGAAGCATCTATTTGCTCAAAGTGAAAAGAGGGATGATGCAGTATGTGCTCAAAGTCTAGCAAGATTGCATTCTTTACATACATCGAATGTGACATTTTTACACCCAAAAGTTGCTTGTTTTACAGAATCGTATTAATATGCTAACATGGTATAAATCCACTCTCCATTGTATAATGAATTTGTTTACAGATTAAAAATAAATATATTATGTGTGAAAGAAAGTTCCACGGTACAAACAGGTCATAAATCTCTCTGACACATTGATTATAATGTATCTTACGGAGAATGCATGAGTACGATATGCCTTTAGGCAAATGAAGCGTAAAAAGCTCATGTACTGTAAATGACTATTTTCTGTTGATAAAAATGCTGAATAATTATTAGCAAAACTGCTGTCTCGCCTGCCTAAACATGCCTAATTATGTTACAGGCTACATTTACAAAAATGGTGGAAGTTCTCTGAAGAACTGACTCTGAAGTAGAATAAAAGTCACCAGACTTTTATTATTATTTATTTATTTCCAATTAGTTGTGTCGTCTAAAGGACTTTTTTTCCTTTCCACTGTCGCCTCTGGCTTGCTAATTAGGGATAAATTCATACATTTAAAATATATATCCTGAATTTATATATTTCTGTAAAGCTGCTTTTGGACATTGTCCATTGCTAAAAACTCTATACAAATAAAACTGAACTGAATTGAATTCAATAGTCGACTAGTTGCCTTTTCCATAGTTAAAGCAAAATCTGATGTATTTGCATCACTAAATTAACTAAACTATAGCTAAACTAGCTGAGTGGGATTGGATGGGATTGGAAGCCATTGCAGCAATTGCATTGTTTCACATAGCACTGGTCAAAATGGACCCATGACCCTGAAAATGATAAGCGGTATAGAAGATGGATGGATGGATGGATGGATGGATGGATGGATGGATGGGTGGACATAACGGAATTCATTATGCAAAATTGGAAATATTTTATTCCAATATTATTTAGCTTTCCATGCCAACAAAAGTAACTGCAAAAGTAACTGTATGTGGGAATGAGAGACAAAAAAAAAAAAAAAAAAACAGTCCTGTGGACACAGCAACTAGTGAAAGTATTAAGTGACTAATCTAGAGAAGCTAGATTATGCATAATAACCTAGATTTATGCATGCTGGGGTTTAATGTGACACTCAATAAAGCTATAATTATTTTTGATAAACTGGGTATGTATTTGAAGACAGTGTTAATGTAAATAACAAAATACTTCTCCCCTGCTTTCAGAAATTCATTTTCCTTTAGTTTGAACTCCATTCTCATTTTACTGTCTTCAATGATTTGTCTGGAAACCCATTTCATCCTCCAACCTTATACCACACTGTTATACTTTCCAGATTGAATGTTAGTAGAGAGCTGTTTGGCCTCAAAGGTTATACAGTGCTCTCAGCCCTTAGAAGGATTTGTTGGAGATTGAAGGTTATGGCTAGTCTCTGGACATGAAATCCACTCTCTGTATTTAACAGCATTGTAAAAGTTAGGGAGGAAACTTATCTTACAGAAAAAAAAAATAATAATAATAAATCCCCACAGTAGTTTCCCCCTTCACATACTGAATCCCAGCCGCTCTTTCTCTACCCTAACAACTTTAGCTCTATTAGTATGCATCAGGAACAACACTGGCCCTGTGTACCAATTTGTGTTTGAACCTGAAAATTGCCTCAGCAGCATGTTTTGACCCAAAACTGTCTGCACACCTTATGCTTGGACTGAGAGAAATTATGCAAGGCCAAAATAACATTACATGTGCAATCAAACCGAAATGGTACTATTCAAATTCACGGCATTGCCACTAATTTGACGGAGTGACACCAATATCCAGCGGGCCATGCTTTTCCGCCCACCACAGCCTCCTCCTTTTTCTGATTTACTCTTAAATTCCACAGAATCATTGTCTCTTTTCCCTCAGCATGAGGGGAACATTTTAATGAGATTTTCTCTCCTGTCTTAGACTCCGACGTAGCAGTGAAGACTTATAGATCTGACATTTGCCTGAGAAAAGAGTACGTTTATCTAGCTGCTTCACATTTACCTCTCCAGACTTGAGTATTTGGTAACTGTAGGTTATATTTCCTTGACACTCCTGGAAAATGCTTGCACTGTGATGACATTTTTGAGAGTCAACTCCAAAAGTATGGTTAGTTTTTATTATGGGAGAATATGCCATGTACTCAATACTATAGGCTTATTTTACTGGATAAATACAGTCATTTAAAGTGTTATTAATGGTTTGCCTCACAATAAATACAGTAAATAATAATTAACAATGATTGCATACACTCGCCAGCCACCGGTACTTCTGCTCATTCACACAGCCAATCATGTGACAGCAGCACAATGCATAAAATCATGCACATACAGGTCAAGTGCTTCAGTTAATGGAATCTAAATGGGTAAAATTGGGAAAAGTAAAATGCCAGTCCCAATATTTATTCACTTTGCCATACACCGGCAGGGTTAATATATTTTTTTTGTTGTTGTTGTTCTCCAGCAAATGTGCCTAGAACACATATTGTTCTTACATTATTATGTGTACAAATCTAATTCTGCATTTAATTAATAGGAAACTCTATGTGATAGACCTAACACACAGTGTACATAACATTTCTGAATTTGTTCAATACAGGTTTTGGGGATCATTTTGGGATTTACATGGTCTGCATGGTAGAACAGCTTAAAAAGGTAGAAAATAGAGGATCTTGGCTTAAAGATCTCCGCTTTCCAGCCAACATGGCTCCCAGTATAGTATGATTGGATTATGGTAGGTTAAGAATGATAATTTACCCACTCTCATTCAAAAAAGATTGGAGAGAGTCTCCAATTGAAATAGAGTCTCTTTACTTAGCTGAATAGACAGATCTACCAGTCCTGAATCAATCAAGTCCCATCTGGAATATCTTTTAACATAAGAGTTTTCAAATCCAATTCCAAAAAAGCTGGGACACTGTGTCAAATGTGAATAAATGTAAATAAAAACAGAATGCAATGATTTTCAGATCTCAAAGCAATATGATATTCAAAATAGAACACAGAAAACATATCAATTGTTTAAACTGAGTAACTGAGAAAAAAATAAGGTCATTTTTAATTTGATGGCCACAAGACATCTCAAAAAAGTTGGGACTGAGGGCAACAAAAGGCTGGAAAAGTAAACGTTAGTAAAGAGAAACAGCTGGAAGTTAATTGGCAACAGGTCAGTAACATAATTGGGTATAAAAAGAGTATCTTAGAGATGCAGAGTCTTTCAGAAGTAAAGATTGGCAGAGGTTCACCAATCTGTGAAAAACTGCATATACAATTTGTGGAACAATTTCTGAATAATGTTCCTCAATGCAACATCGTGAATTGTCATTATAGTATTTGAAGCATTCTGTTTCAGTTAGTATTCAATGAGTTCATATGTTTTACTTCAGCAGCAGGAAAAAGAACCAAGAGAAAAGCTTACTTATTATGTAGGATGGCAATTCAGGAAACATTTAAGGATTAGTTCTGTTATAATATTTTATTTGCATGTATGGAATAAGAGAATCAGATTTAGTACAGGTCTTATAAGAGCAAAGTTTTAGGAGCTTGGGTTTGCAGTTAGTGGGTTTTACATTACACATGGAAGACATATATTAAAAAAAGAAAAACTTGAATTTATTTAATTAAACAGCTTAAGTAAATAGTAAACTAGTTCCTGTTCTCACTTATGTTATAGCCATGAGAAACAGTCAATCCCCCTTAGTCTCTCTCTCTCTCTCTCTCTCTCTCTCTCTCTCTCTCTCTCTCTCCTTCATTCTACCAAGAAACCGGAAAGTGTAAACGTCTTTGACCTGTGCTGAAAATCTTGGCAAAGCACTGTGAATGTTACAAAGCACTTACAGCTGAAACTCCTTCCGTAAATGTTAAACAAATGTCTTCTAACATAAAAGGTCACTACAGCAACAATTCTATAGGTTTTATTTTGTTAAACAACCTAATTTTAAAAATCCATTCATAATTAGTTCTAGATTATTCAGAGCATCCACTTTCCAAATTACTGTGTATGAGCTGTTACTATAGAAACAATAACATATTAGAACATGTGCATTAATATTAACACATAAATCATGACTTTCCAAGCTGTGTTATTATACAAAAATAATGTACACCTTTTGTATAAATCAGATTCAAACATTCAACTGCACTGTGGAATAATCAAAATGAACAGGCAGTGTGTTCTAAATACAGATATGAATATGAGGTGAACTATTTCTCTATCTCAGCGCTTTGAGAAGCTACTTTTAAAGGCGCTTTATAAAATAAAGACTTATTATTATTATTATTATTTATTTATGTTTTTATTCTTTTTATTTTTCTATTTTTACAGGGTCTTTCCAGGGCATCTGGTGAAACTAGACGTGTATGACAAAAAAAAAAAAAAAAAAAAAAAAAAAATGCATGAATGGGAGGTTTTTACTTTTTATAGTAATCAGACATGAAGTATACAGAATGGACTAAAAACATATTCAACATTAACTTGCATCACTGAGTATTTACAGTGTTCAAAATACTTTTCTAGTCTTTTCTCTGGTGTTTTTCCCCCCCAGTATTATATTGATAGCATTAAACAGATTTGGAGCATTAGACTGATACAGATACAGATAGTGCCTTTACCCAATAAACATACAGTACAAACATTTGAACGACGCTCCAGATGCTGAAAACATGTAGATAACTATTACGTTTACATGTCAACTGTTAGTAATCACTATTTACATACAGCTCATACATTAAATTGTGCATAAGACAACATTTACAGTCAGCAGTCATTTCATACATATGTTGAAAGAACAAAATTTTCCTGTTTATTGTTATGTTTTATCCTCGTCCCTCATTAAAGAAAGGCATGAAGGTACTGTGGAGGGTTTGTGTATCTGGCAATGATCTTGACTCTTGCCTTTTCTGAAAATGATGTTATAGATCTTCTTGAAGCAGAGCAGGTCACAACCAATAATCTTAAACTCTCTTACAGTTGGGATGATATGCTAGAGGTTCAAGATTTTTGTGTGGTTATTGACCCAAGGCAGACATTTATGGTTGATGTGAGGATAGTGCCTGAGAAGCACAGTGGTATACATGCCTGTAAGCCTCAAAATCCTGCAGGAAATATGTCCTATGCTATTTGATTTAGTGTATTTTAACCTGTCTCTATGCATACTATTCCATCTTGTATTGTAATGTTGTGTCAGTTTTACAGAAAAGGAGAACATACAGCATTGCGATGCTTTCCTAAACCTCACATACTGTTTGCTGCCCATCAGGGAGTCAGTGATCCACAAGCAGATGCAGAGACAGACATCTGGGAGTGTTGATTGTAGAAAATGTGGTATTATTGTATTAAATCCATGGTTGAAGTCAGATTCCGGATGTGCAAGCCTGTTCCACTCAGATTCCTATATTTACAGTATTATTTTTAGAACTGATGGATGTGTAGGCCAACAGCATGGGATTAAGTAGGCATGCCTACCAAAATCATTTGTCTAAGGAAATCTACACCATGATACACATTAAATATGTTTATATTTGTTATGAGCAGGAAGCAAAGACTGATTCAAATGCAGTTTGCTGTTTTATTGAAGACACTGACAAACAAATCCAAAACAGTTTCAAAAACAAGGTCCAAAAAACAGGAAAGAACAAAACAGAAAGAAAAAAAATAACATCCACACTAGAATCTAAAAATTGTAAACCACAGACCATGAGCAGAATAAACTCACACAATTCACAGACCTCGGTGCTTGGCAAACCCAGGTAAATATACACTGAGTGTTAATTTAAAACATGGAAGTAGAATTGGAGGCCTTAAATACTGTGAGAATTTGACTGTTTCTGTGATTAGAAATCAGGTGACTGTGAATGTGATAACGTTCATGGGTGTGGGGAAGTGTAGTCTATGGTGGCAATGTTTGTATGCTCTGGTGTGTTCTGGGAAACAGAGTTTCTTGCCAGTTCCTTGTGAATATTGAACTATTTATGGTGTGCTTAGCAGTTTAGCTAATTTGTTGATTGGTGCTGTATTTTCATTATTCTTATGCAGAGTTAGCGGTTGTCTCCTGCACTGATGTCACAGGAGGACTTGCTAGGGCCAGTTACAATGGCAAATAATAGGAGAAACATCTCAAACAATCTCAAAAAAGTTATAATAGTCAGATATAGTTGTTCGCTCCTGAAAAAAAAAAAACAAAAAAAAACAAAAAAAAAAAACAAAGAGCAAGAGTTTGTATTCCAGTGACTTTCAATGCCATATTAATGAGACAGCAAAAGCTGGACGCAATGTTCCAGAATGCATTGCAGCTATTTGATATAGTTGTGTTGAGCGTAGGTACTAATATGTGATAATGTTGATGGTGTATTAGCATGAAAGTTGAAGCTTTGGAAACTTATCTGTTTGAGTTGAGTGTACCGATGAGGAAGTGAGAGAGATGGACAGACAAAAGGACTAAAGTGCTGTTACATCACTGTTTTTATGTTTGAGATGAAGAATGGGCTAATGCTTCATTCGACTTAACTCAGATGTGGGAAGTAGGAACTTGGAATTACATTTGAGCTAAGTGGGAAAAGACCATGGAAACCACCATGTTCCTCTTTTGTTAACAACAATATATCCAGCTAACTGTGAAGATTTATGTATACTTTCCTTTATTTTGTAAATCTAAGTAAAACACTAGTGTATCCATCCATCCATCTTCTACTGCTTATTCCTTTTCAGGGTCACAGGGAACCTGTAGCCTATCCCAGGGAGCATCTGGCACAAGGCGTGGTACACCCTGGACAGGGTGCCAGCTAGTGTATACAATATAACTTATTTAAAAGTAAGCCATGTTGATTTGATACCATGCGCAACTTGGATTTGAGGAGACCTTCCAGACTTTCTGAGTCGGAATTCTATGTTGCGGGGGTGTTTTCTTTTGTTTTTCCTAGTCAATGGTCACAGCAAATTTCCCACTTGTACCACTATCAGAGGGTAGTTGAGTGACATTATGGGTAATGTAGAAAACTGTTAACCAAGTGAAAACGGAGAATAGACCACCATGTAAATAAAAAAAGAAAAAAAAAGAAAAAGTTTTCAACAATTCAGATTTTCATTATAAAATAATTCCTTGACACCACAAAATATTACATGCTAATCATAGAGATTAATATGTGAATCATACCGGGTAGATTTTTCCTTTAAATTCTGATATGGAAAAATGTCAAATGATCACCGGTCAATGTTTTGAGATGCACAAGACCTTGGCCTTCTGGACTTTATTAGGATTTTAGAAACAAGAAACAATCAGCATACATAAGCAGAGACTTACTGTAAGTGTATGTGTAAAATGGTCCTAGTTGATCTGAAAAGTGCCTCTTAGAGACAGATACTTGGATAAAAATGACCCAAATGCTTCTCTGGCTTTCATAATCCTGAGGTGCCTATTTCCCTGTCACTGGTACATCATAAGTCATTTTAATGGACGTGGCAGTGGTGGGTATCGGGGGCCGGGAGGTTCAAATCTAGAACAGAACTGTGTAGGAAGGTGCACACTGTCATCCCTGCAAATGTTCTTTCATTTTTATAACCAGTGTTTCCATGAATGTTGTTCAATGTCCCTAAAAGTGTTCTTACAGTAAATGCAGTGTTATTAAATGCTCAACAATCAAACTTTTCAGGGTTAAGCAACACATTATATCATGAAATAATGAGAACAATGTGGTGCAAACTATTACACTCAAAACACACAAGGCAGATATACAGCTGCATTAATGATTTCCACTTTGTAATGCTCTAGTGACTTCATGGTGTGTTTCCTCTGAATACCAAACACGGCACACAGAATCATTTAAACCGAGTTGTTCAAACAGTACTGTTTACCTTGTTTGCTTACTGATTTATGGAACTTGTACTTTGATTGGAAAACAGGTGCTATCCCTAGTCTATTCTATTTTGTGTTTCTACTGCACATTCTCAGTCACTGCTGTTGACATTACAGATGTCTCAGTGACCTGGGCTGAAAAATATCAGCTTGAATGAAGATCAAATTTAGAGGATCGTGTAATCACCTGATATGATTTTCTACTGATAGGCTAAAAGACTCTACAGTCTGTGCTAGAAAGAAATCAGCCCCATATTTTCTTATTTATAACAGTCTGTGTATTTTACTTATAGCCAGTGGTGATGCTGTTGCACTTGGTTCTACAATATAAATGAATAAATACATAATTCACCTTAAATCCTTTGTTAACAGTAACCATTTTGAAGTGCATGCCAAAAATGAAATCTTGTAATACTGCTGTCTGTATATCTTGCCCAACTAGCACTTATACCAGCTGCCTCTGTTTAAATATGCAATTATTTAGCTTACTAGCCGATTTAAGAGTTCAGTGGAATGAGTTGTCTATATTTTAAATGTAGTACAGACTTTTGAGCTTCATGCAGATTATCCCAAATAAATACAAATCCATTGCTGTTGGAAAAGATAATGTGTTTGTTTGTCGTGCGTGGCATACATGAATTGTAGTATGGCACCGTATGAAGTCCCTCTGCACAATATAGAGGCACAATTATTTCCCTATTATCTTTAAATTGCGTTCAGATTCTGTTGTTTGCAAACACACAGCCGAAAGGTGGCACTGCGCACTTATCCGACCATCTGGTTGCACCCAGGGCCGCTTAACTGTAATGAATTGCGCTCTCTGCATACTAAACGCTGCTCTGCTTTGAGAAAATAGCAGCAAGCTGTCCACTAGCAGCAGGGTCCGCTGAGCAAACACTCAAATAAGCTGCTGCATGTGTGGCGCACTCCCACCCTAGAGGGCTCAACACAAGCAAATGTCCGTGTGGAGACCGTATACGCTGCTCCACACTGTCTCGTGGTAGATAATCTATTAGAGGAAAGGTTAAAGACAAGGACAAGACAAGTAGGGGCAGATGTACGAGTTCTCATTATGGGGGGTAACACCAACTCCCCATGCCCCTAATGTACACGCACACACACAAGTTTGCACAGTAGAGCCCCTCAGGATTGCTTATATTGCTCAGGTCTCTGTTAGGGTGTACAACATGCTGGCACACAATTGAGCAAACTGCCCTCAGGAAACTACCGATCACCTGACTGCCTTTGATCCAGTCCGGTTATACGTTATACCGTCTGTCAGTGCTGCTGGGCAGATGAAAAGACACTGCTTCTCACATGTCTGCAGGTGCCTATCACCAATATGTCACCTCCATGCATAACAAGGTCATGGGTAATAATGTATTTTATGGCAGGTGAACAAGCAACCCTCAAAATCCCTCCCTGTTTCACATTCTGCTGTGCTGCAAAGTTAATTTAAAGTATATTTAAATAGAATTTCATGCTCATAATCTTAAAGAAAAAAAAAATAATTCTTCACAATTATTATAAAAGACAAGCATACAAATGCTTACATCATATGTATTTAGTTTTAATCTGTTTATTCTGTACCCTTAGTGTTGGCATGCATTTTAAATGATCGTAAAGAATTATAAACTACTTTTTGAATGTTTCACCTGAAGCAATACTACATTATAATTATTACGCTTCCATGCCAGTGTGAGCTGCCTTGGTATACTCTGTTGCTCCACTGAGGCAAAAACCAATTACATGAGAAAGCAAGCATATGAGCAGCATAATTCATACGGGGATGAAAAGCATATGAGTAGCACTTCTGCTAAAGGAAATTCAAAACATTTTTTTTTCTATAACATCAGAAAAAATGTATAATAGAATCCAGAGCAAAGCCCAAAATGACAAAAAAAAAATTATGGTTTTCATAATATTAATAACAATACACTGGTCAGCATATTAACAAGAATTAAACAGTTAGATAAATGAACTTAGTATTAACTAGCTTTTCCATTTTTAAATGTGTCAGTCTTGTGAGTAAACTTGTGGAGATTTTTTTTTATTATGTTTCATTTAATTAACTATAAATATATTATACATAATTATTATTTTTTTTTACTTTATTTGACTTTTTTTTTTTTACACCCAGACATGTGTTAGTTTGAATTTTACATCAAACCTTTGAATTATTATCATGATTTTTTTACATTGTGTACAAGAAGAAGCAAAAGTAAACGAGTAAATGGTGGCACAGGAGGTCTCAGGAATGCATTCGCACAATTCTTGCTAATTTTCTTAACAATGATTTGTTGTTCAAACCATTAAACGTTCAATCAGCTTGGCTCATTTATTTATTTATTTATTTATTTATTTATTTTTGCCCATGAGTGTACAACAAATCAGCTTTCCCATCCTTAACCATTGAAAAAAAAAAAGGCCAACAGATTTGAATTGGACATGTAGCAATCATGCAGATAACCATCACACATCAGAATGGGGGGAGAAATATAATCTCAGTGACTTTCACCATGGTGGGGTTTTTATTTCCAGATTGGCTGGCTTGAGTATTTCAGTAACTGCTGATCATGAATTGCAGTCTTTCGAGTTTACATAGAATGGTGTGAAAAACAATGATTTGCAGTACTGTGAGTGGAAATACCATGTTAATGAGTGAGGTCAGAGGGAAATGGTCAGACAGTTTCAAGCTGACAGGAAGGCTACGTAAACTCAAATGAGCACTCTTTACAACTGCGGTGAGCAGAAAAGCATCTCAGTATGCACAACACGTTGAACCTTGAGGCAGATGGGTGACAACAGCAGAAGACCATGTCGGGTTCCAGAGGAATCTAAGGATACACTGGGCACAGGATCACTGAATAGCTGAAGATTGGAATAACATGGTCTTATTTTTAAATTTTTTTATTATTATTATTATTTTTTGTTACAGATATCTTGAATATGTGTCTTTCAATTTATTGCGATGAAAGTACTTGCTGAAGTTAAATGTGCTATAATTTGTTTCAGTTATTCCTGAAACGATTTATATTTTATATTCTGAAAATCATTTTATGAAAATATTCCCTTTTTCCTGCTCTCTCAATAGGAATCTAATAATAAAGAATATTTGGCCAAAAAGAGTTTTGTCTTTGGAGAACAACTAAAGGGATTCATTTGCTGCTTTCTGACAGGTGGCACATTTCACTCATCATAGTTCATGACCTCGCACAGTCTTAAAAGGAATGTTAAATGAATGTTAAATGTATAAATATGCGAGTGCAAGGAACATACAGAAGAAAATATCTTAATGTGGGTTGTGCAATAATCAACACTTTATCCATAGCAACACAACTGTCACATTTACTAAGTACCAGATGAAAGAGCACAACTTCTGGACATACCATTAACTCTCTCTAGCTAGCCAAAATACAGTGTAGAGAACAAAGCTATCACGTCTGGTCACTTTTGTTGTATGTATTTATTACCCAGTTGTTTTTCTCCATATATTTCCCTATCTGATCTGTGGGTTTTTTTTTGTTTTTTTTTTTTTGTTTTATTGTTTGTTTTTTCCCCAGCCTTTCAAAACCTGAGTCATAACTTGGGTAGTGTTAACACACAAGCCAAAACACAGAGAAATACGTATATTTTCCACACAGAGAGCGAGCAGACTCACTGAATGATTCACTCTCACTGTATGACACTGAGGTTGAAATACAGAGAAATATAAACCTCCTGTTAGTCACTTGGCAATATCATGAGCTCTCTAGCTACACAACTTTACAATTGGATAATTAATTTTATTGTAATTTTAGGCTGAGTATCATTCACTAATTTCGAACCAATTAGAAAATACCTTACGTGTAAGAATAAAGCATATACATCAGCCCTGAATCCCTTTTGCTGCAAATACTAGACTCTTTCACTCACAGCCCTATTTACGTTATTTACACTCTGTCTTCCTCTCTCCCTCTCTCTCTCTCCCTCTCTCTCCCTCTCTCTCTCCTCTCTCTCTCTCTCTCCCTCTCTCTCTCCCCCTCTCTCTCTCTCTCTCTCTCTCTCTCTCTCTCCCTCTCTCCCTGTCCTGATAGACTCCTGGCTCCAGTGTGGTCTGACTTTTTTTGTGCCTAAAGTTGGAGCATAATGACATTTAAATGGGAATTGCTATTACAGCAACTCACAACAGCTTGGGAACAGCACATTTTCATCAGTAGTTTTCATTTTGAATAAACAAAAACATCATATGCACTGTAGCTTTATAATAGTATGCCAACATACTTTACTTCATGTAATAGAGCACTATTTTAAACTAAATAAAAGTAATATGTTGTTTGAGTATAACATTTGGATTAACCATGCATTTTAAGTTCCATGGTGTATTGATTAACCTTGGGCCAATAACACTAAGTTATAAAAATTAACAACAACAACAACAACAACAACAACAACAATAATAATAATAATAATAATAATAATAATAATAATAATAATAATAATAATAATAATAATAATAATTTAAAATAGCTTGTAAACATGTAGATGTATTTACATATTTTCTTTGATGTAGAACTGAAGAAACGTTCCCCAATGTTGCTGCAACAGAAAAACACAGAAAAGAGTATTTAAAAGGAAGGTTGACATAAATTCATGAATTCATATAAAATGAAACGAACAAAAAAGAACAATATAAAGCATTATGAAAAACATGTATACACTAGCCTATAATCTGATTTCCATGTTATGTATATTTCACCATAAACCAAAACAACTATCAGTATTCCATCTGAATTATTAAAACTATTGCCATATAATAAAACTATACAGTCTATTTGTAATATACAGAAAATGGAACAATTTGATGCTGGAATATATCATAGCAGAGAAGGCACTTCAGTACAGTTCCATAAAAGAAGGCAATAAAGGCAATGATCACAAAGTATAATGGATGGAGGGTTATAAAGAAGCCTTTCTTCGGACAAAATGCATGACTCAAGGCTGTAGCTCGAGAGATTTGATCCTGGAAATTTAAGACACTTCTCAAAAAGCACACACTGCTTCTCACAGTTACAGCACTTTGAGAATTTATATCCCAAACAGTAACCGCTTTATGTAAAATGAATTAATTACCAGCATGTACGCCGTTGAAATCCTACCTTAGTTTATTGTTGTTAGGTAATACTTCACTTTCCCAATGTATTTCATTTTCATTTTGATTACCACAATAACACAGTGAAAACTCTTAATGGTGATTGACAGACATTTCCAAGGACACAGTAATTAAGGGACACATTCTGGGAAATGAGGGACGATTATTAAAGATATTACATTCACCATATTGCCTGATATCTTTTAAGGACAGAGTTTATTTATTTTTTAGAACCATAACTCTATTTTACTCATTTTATAAGGAGGAAGCAGCAGGTTTAAGACATACATTGGCCACAAACAAAAAGGTAACACAAATACATTTATCTACCAAATATTCACCTATTAAATTGATACTTATTTATGGTACATGTTGGTACTCATTATAAAATTGTATGAGAATATTTTTGATTTCAAGGAATATTTTAATGGCAGTTATGGAGAAGACTTCTTTCAAGAGAATAATAATAATAATAATAATAATAATAATAATAATAATAATAATAATAATAATAATAATAATAATAATAATAATACAACTATAAAAAAGGATAATTGGGCAAAATGGAATGCTTTACATTAGTGACATGCAGATAATGTTCCACACTGGAAAGAAAAGCCTTAATGTATTGCTTTTTTGAGGCTTGATCTTTTTAAAGTTTTCAGGGAAATAATCAGGGAATCAAATGCTGACTTTACATAAAAACTGAATATGATCCAAGCTGCATTGCATTTCGTGCTGCAATTCCATTTAAGACAGAAATGCAATCACACCAGTAAAAATATGAAACATGATACACAAACTGTATTTCTTTTCAACAGCAAAAAGTCGACTGTAATTCTCTTACATCATTCACCTCTTCAGTAAAAGTAGAGTATGTTCTTTTCAGAAGTGAATTTACTGTAGCACTGTACTTTACTCTCATCACTGTGTTACAGTCATGTCACACTGAAATACAATGCAGTGCCTTGCGAAAGTATTCGGCCCCCTTGAACTGTTCGACCCTTTGCCACGTTTCAGGCCTGAAACATAAAGATATAAAACTGTAATTTTTTGTGAAGAATCAACAACAGGTGGGACACAATCATGAAGTGG
>JAFFST010052157.1:143380-158067 GCA_022414735.1 Noturus placidus
GTTGTTGATTCTTCACAAAAAATTACAGTTTTATATCTTTATGTTTGAGGCCTGAAACGTGGCAAAAGGTCGAACAGTTCAAGGGGGCCGAATACTTTCGCAAGGCACTGTATAATCCCAGTTCCAAAAAAGTTGGGACACTGTGTAAAATGTAAATAAAAACAGAATGCAATGATTTGCAAATCACACAAGCACATATGTTATTCACGATTATTTTTCCAGTCCTTTTTGCCCCTGTCCCAACTTTGTTGAGACTTATTGTGGCCAAGTCAGAATAAACACAGAAGTCAAGTGATGTGCAAAGAGCATTGACTAGGCAAAAGACAATGACAAAAACAAACAAACAAAAAAACAAAACAAAACAAAAAAAAAAAGAACAAACAAACAAACAAACAAAAAAAAAAACAGAGATGTAGTTGTGACCATGAACACTAGAGTAGAATACCAAAAGTCTTGGTATGGCAGGCATGGTATACTTCACAATGTATTGGTGGAATGAGTGTCCTTATATACTGTGGCTGTGATTTGTGTAATGGAGTCCGGTTGTGTGGAATCAGAATGAAGCTGAATGTGAGAGAGTTTGTGATGGTTGTTGAGTGCTGTAGTCGGTAGTCGGAGGCCATGCTTGTAGGCCACTCTGTGTTGCTTTGAGTGGAAAGCAACACTGCTTCTGGCATTGATTTAACACCCTTCCTGTTCTGACCTTGAGTTTTATATTAATAAACCGCATGCATATGAATTCTTGTTCTGTCTCTCTGAGTATTACAATTGAATTGTTATTTACTCCTTTTTTAGCCTAGATAATTAGGTTTCTATGCAACCAAATCATGGGACTGGGAGGCACACTGGAGCTTTCACTTGCCCTGTGGGCTGGTTACATTCATCATTTCTCCACCGCAGGCTACTTTCTGTCAATTTTGATGTCAAGGCCCAGCAGCAGCTCCAGTTCCTGTAGATACTGAAGAAAGCCAACCTCCCCCCTTCCATCCTCACTGCATTCTAGAGAGGGACAATAGAGAGCATCCTGACCAGCTGTTTCATAGTGTGGTACAGAAACTGCACACAATCAGACTGCAAGACAGTGCAATGAATTGTGGTGTCTCTACCCATTGTCGACACCTCATAAAATAACCGCTGTGTCCACAAAGCCACCAGCATTGCAGATGACCCATCCAATCACTCTCATGGATTCTATGCCCTCCTGCCATCTGGCAGAATGTACAGGAGCATCCATCCCACCAACAACAGACTCCACAACAGTTTCTTCCCTGAGGCAGTCAGATCTCATCACAGTGCTGCCTCCCAATGCTCACCTAGGCTATTAAAAACACTTAACCTCATATAACTCAATACCACCTACATGCCAAATGCACACCTGCATTTTACAAAGCTGAATCACACACTTTTCAAAATTATTTTTTGCTACAAATGTTGTTGCTTCATTTATTGCACTATGCTACACATTAGTTTACATGATATTGTGCAATGGTTTCCCCATACAACACTGTTCTATTGTCCTGTCTGTTCATTGTACTGTGTGTTTATTACTCTTTGTATACTGTTGTGTATTTATTGCATTAAAGTTTTAAAGCCTGCTGTATAACACTGTTACATAGTTTTAACTGTGACAATCATAACATAGGAAAATAATCAAATAATCATTCTTTTATTCATTCATCTTCAGTACTCATTCTATCTTGGGTCATGATGGATCCAGAGTCCAACTATGGGCACAAGGCTGGATAACCCACCCAGATGGAACACCAGTCAATCATCAAATAATCAAAGTTGATTATTTATATAGACGACTGCCAGCAATTACATTATTTAATTTATTAATGAATCACATGACATAGTGTTTAACCATTTCTAGTTATATTTAATGCAGTGGAATGTCTGCAAGACATGTTACTTTTCTTGTTATGACTTGTGCTATAGCAGATATAGACAGTCATTTAGAGGTACTAAAATCAGATTTGCTTATGTTCCCAAGAAACTGGAAAGTGCAAATTCCTCTGTTCTGAAGGCCTTCCTATGGTAGAAAACTTACTTAATGTTAAATGAAAGGTCTTACACTGGGGACTCCTTCCATAAATGTAAAATCACTTCACATAAATCTTCACCATTTTACATTTCATTAAAAAAAACCCCCCCAAAAAAAAAAACAAAAAAAAAAACACATTTTTATGAATCTGTTTATTTTTTGGAAGATAGCATTTTAAACCCATTATTTGAACTACATCTGGGACTACTATCAGAGCTACTGTTAAAGAAAATTAGTCAACATCTTCTGACCAATCAGAAATGAGAATTCAACAGCGCTGCTATAAGACATTCTCAAGTAAGACATTTACATTTAAATTGATTAATTTTGCAGACACTTTTATCCAAAGCGACTTACAAATGAGGAAATTCAAGTAAAGTGCTATATCAAGCATATATAGTGCTACTCTCACGGTCTCCCCTTTAAGCGAGCGCTCGCTCTTCATATGTTGACAATTGTGACATTGTGTAAATTGGACACGTGCTTTTGTTATGTTTGTGTTATGTCACCTCCCTGTTCTGTCATTGGCTATTGTTTAGCGTGTGTCAGCCGTCAGCAATTAACGATGATTATGTTTGTATATGTACTGCGCGTCTCCCAGCACACGGCGCGGAATATTAGATAAGACACTTACGTTAGATATAGTAGATTAGATTAGATATGTTGTAGACAGTTACGTTAGATATAGAGAGTTATAGTCATAGTCATGTGTCCATGTTATGTTTCCTTGTTAGATTAATGCATTTAGTCCACGCTGGTTTCTCCACTCCCAGTTCCTAGTCATAGTTTATGTTTCTTGTTTTGTGTCTCGACCCTGTTTTCCGTGACCACAACATTGATTCCTGCTTTGCCATGTTTATGCCTGGTCGCCGATTGCCTGACCTTTGCATGTTTTTGGATTACGTTTGTGGTTCACAACTTGGATTTACCTTCCTGTGTCTCTCTTTAATAAAACTGTTAAACTGCCTTTGCGTCCGTCCTGATCTCCTTACGTCACGAGACGTGACAGCTACCATGCAATATTTTTAATTGCGTGCTAGAGTAGCAAAGTGCATAGAGTTGAAGTATAAGAGCCAGTGTAAGTGTATATTTATTATTTCTTTCTTTAGTGGGAGCAAGTTAGGTTGTGTTCACGGAAGAGGTGGGGTCTAATGAAACTTGGGAAAAAAATCACATGATATATAAAAAATAAACAAAGCAGTCTTTTTGACAGATAAATCCTATTCGAATAAGCCTTGGTAAATATGTATATTAGTTTTTATTATAGAGGGCTCATTTTCACAATTGTAAAAGCAGTACCTTGTGCACTTATGTGGCTTGTAATACATTGATCACCAAGCTGATCAGACTTCTCTATAGAAAATATGCATATCCATTTATACCCTATGTACCTTTTGAATTGCATTACATTACATTAAGCTTTGGTAAAATAACAACCCTTCGTATTGATAACAACTCTACCAGCCGGGCTTATTAATATTTCCTTATTCCTAATGCCCAATGGTATTCTTTAAGTGTAACAGTAATATAGAGTCACAGCAGAGGTTAGATTTTACATTGGAATGCACTTCACAGATTAAAGTCCCTTTCCACAACTCTGATCTTATGTGCAAAATCTGAGTAAATAATTTGTCAAATGAATGAGCAATTTATTTATTTATTTTATTTTTATAAATTTTTTCGAACATCCTGTCTTTTTATATCATCGTTGGAAGTTATAGAGGAAAGAAGAATGTTCGGGTGGCTTAGTGGTTAACACGATTGCCTCTCACCACCAGGGTTGGAGGGTCAATCATGCCTATAGTGGTGTGAAAAAGAGTTTGCCCCCTTCCTCATTTCATGTTCCTTTGCATGTTTGTCACACTTAAGTGTTTCGGAACATCAAACCAATTTAAACAATAGTCAAGGACAACACAAGTAAACACAAAATGCAATTTGTAAATGAAGGTGTTTATTATTAAAGGTGAAAAAAATCCAAACCATCATGGCCCTGTGTGAAAAAGTGATTGCCCCCCTTACTATAACTGTGGTTGTCCACACCTGAGTTCAATTTCTCTAGCCACACCCAGGCCTGATTATTGCCACACCTGTTCACAATCAAGGCATCACTTAAATAGGAACTGCTTGACACAGTAAGGTCCACCAGAAGATCCTTAAAAGCTACACATCATGCCGAGACCCAAAGAAATTCAGGAACAATTGAGAAAGAAAGTAATTGAGATCTATCAGTCTGGAAAGGGTTATAAAGCCATTTCCAAAGCTTTGGGAATCCAGCGAACCACAGTGAGAGCCATTATCCACAAATGGCGAGACATGGAACAGTGGTGAACCTTCCCAGGAGTGGCCGGCTGCCCAAAATTACCCCAAGAGCGCAGCGACGACTCATCCAAGAGGTCACAAAAGACCCCACAAGACTGGGCAAAAATGGCCTGCATGGCAGAGTTCCAAGGAGAAAACCACTGCCGAGCAAAAAGAACATCAAAGCTCGTCTCAATTTCTCCACAACACATCTTGATGATCCCCAAGACTTTTGGGACAACATTCTGTGGACCGATGAGACAAAAGTGGAACTCTTTGGAAGGTGTGTGTCCAAGTATATCTGGCATAGAAGGAACACTGCATTTAATAAAAAGAACATTATACCTACAGTAAAATATGGTGGTGGTAGTGTGATGGTCTGGGGCTGTTTTGCTGCTTCAGGACCTGGAAGACTTGCCGTGATAAAAGGAACTGTCTACCAAGAGATCCTGAAGGAGAATGTCCGACCATCTGTTCGTGTACTCAAGCTGAAACGAACTTGGGTTCTGCAGCAGGACAATGATCCTAAACACACCAGCAAGTCCACCACCGAATGGCTGAAGAAGAACAAAATGAAGACTTTGGAGTGGCCTAGCCAAAGTCCTGACCTGAATCCTATTGAGATGTTGTGGTATGACCTTAAAAAGGCCGTTCATGCTCGATCCTCTAATGTAACTGAATTAGGACAATTCTGCAAAAATGAGTGGGCAAAAATTCCTCCAGGACACTGTAAAAGCCTCATTGCACGTTATCGCAAACGCTTGGTTGCAGTTGTTGCTGCTAAGGGTGGCCCAACCAGTTATTAGGTTTAGGGGGGCAATCACTTTTTCACACAGGGCCATGATGGTTTGGATTTTTTTTCACCTTTAATAATAAACACCTTCATTTACAAATTGCATTTTGTGTTTACTTGTGTTGTCCTTGACTATTGTTTAAATTGGTTTGATGTTCCGAAACACTTAAGTGTGACAAACATGCAAAGGAACAGGAAATGAGGAAGGGGGCAAACACTTTTTCACACCACTGTACACCCTGTGTGCACAGAGGTTGCATGTTCTCCCCATGCTTCTGGGGTTTCCTCCAGGTGCTCTGGTTTCCTCCTAGACTCCAAAGACATGTACTGTAGACTGACTGGCATTTGCAAATTGTTCGTAGTTTTTGAATGTGTGTGTTTGCTATTGTGCCATGCGATGGGTTGGCATGTTATTCAGGGTGTCCCTCGCATTGTGCCCCGAGTTCTTTGGCTCCAGGCTCCCCCACAACCCTGTGTAGGATAAGCAGTGTGGAAAATAGATGGATGGATCAGAGTGTTAATTTAGCTGAAGCATACCAGCTATGAAGCTCAGTATTTCTAGGGAAATCTTATTGAATATTGGCATTCTGATGACAGTGCAGTGGCCTGGACACTTCAGTGAGGAACATTAAGTATCATTAGGACACATGACAGTTCTAATAGCACTTGTGAAAACTGAGTAGCTAAAATAGTAGTGCAATAGCTTCTGTCTGCATGAAAGCCTATTGTGTTGGGCTGAGATGAGAGTTTCCATGACTTGGCACTCTTTAGCAGATCCTCTCTGATCCCTGTGAAAGGAAATTCACAAAAATGGATTTTCTGGATAAATCTAAATGGATGCACACTATTTTATTGAAGTTTGTAAAGGTTAAGGTTTTGATTTGCAGTTCCATACACATTCATGAACACGAGCCTCGTAACTCTCACTCATTTATATTTATATGATCAGGTAGACATGTGCATGTGCATTTTTTGCCTAATACAGTTCGATCATGAGTCTCCCAAAAGCATGCCTGTAGACGGATTGGCTAATTTCTTAGATTGGTATGTTTGTTTTATGCATGCAGTGTGTATGTATATCTTCAAGTATGAACTTATCACAACCCTACATTTTACTTACACCACAGCACTTTTGAATATTTGATTTTGATGCGGCAGGAGGTGCGTCATTCTTTTTCAATAACATCAGCTTTGAAGGGAAGAATTTAAATCAAAGTATGTATTAATAAGTGTGGTTGATGTTCCACAAAAAAGAAAAAGAAAAGTAAGGCCAATAATAGAGAGATTTAAAAAAATATCCTGTGATTTAACATAGAAAGACTAGTTGATATGGTGAAGCTTTATGTGTGACAAAACAGGACTGGCACAGTCCTGGCACACATAAAGCAGGCACAGATCAAAGTCTTCATTAATAAACAAACAAACAAACAAATAAACAGACACAGGTAACGTGGTCTATACTGAAAAAGATCAACTGGAGTAAACATGGGACTGTAGTCTATGCATCACTTGAGAACAGAACAGAGACATGAGGCCACTAGCTATAACTATACGTTACGAACGTTACAACATATACAAATTATAACACTGCGCAAAGTGCGCAGCCACATGAGGGGTTTACATAACCAACATAATTAAACTAAAGCATAGACACATGGCTCAAATCAAGCTACACCCTCCCACATCAGCCAATATATAAACAGGAAGAGAACAAAATCAAAACAAGAGTCACGTGTCCACATAGAAACCGCGCCGCAGTGTCATCTGCTGGCGGTGGAGTAACAGAACCCCCCTCCAACGGGGGTCTTGGGCCCCTGTGAAAGCTGTCTCTTGCTGCCACGGAAAACGAGGCGGCCTCCACCGGGCAGCAGACAAGCAGAGCACCACCCCCAGCAGTGCTGGACCGCTGGGCTGTGCCCCCAGCAGGACTGGAACGCTGGGCGACGCCCCCAGCAGGACTGGAATGCTGGACGACGCCCCCAGCAGCACTGGAACGCTGGACGCCCCCCCCACCCCCCCCAGAAGGACAGGGCAGCAGGACAGCCTCCTAGGCTGGGCTGGACAGTGGGACAGCTTCCTCGGCTGGGTCGGACAGCGGAACAGCCTCCTCGGCTTGGACCGGACAGCGGGTTGACCTCCTGGGGGAGCTCGACAGCTGAGACCTCGCCGTAGGCCTCCGGCTGGAGCTCTGCTGTCACCATTGGCTCAAATCAAGCTACATCCTTGAATAGACACCTGGCTCAAATCAAGCTACATCCACCCACATCAGCAAATATCTAAATAGGAAGAGAACAAAATCAAAACAAGAGTCACGTGTCCACATAGAAACCGCGCCGCAGTGTCATCTGCTGTCGGTGGAGTAACAGAACCCCCCTCCAACGGGGGTCTTGGGCCCCTGTGAAAGCTGTCTCTTGCTGCCACGGAAAACGAGGCGGCCTCCACCGGGCAGCAGACAAGCAGAGCACCACCCACAGCAGTGCTGGACCGCTGGGCTGTGCCCCCAGCAGGACTGGAACGCTGGGCGACGCCCCCAGCAGGACTGGAATGCTGGACGACGCCCCCAGCAGCACTGGAACGCTGGACGCCCCCCCCACCCCCCCCAGAAGGACAGGGCAGCAGGACAGCCTCCTAGGCTGGGCTGGACAGTGGGACAGCTTTCTCGGCTGGGTCGGACAGCGGAACAGCCTCCTCGGCTTTGACCGGACTGCGGGTTGACCTCCTGGGGGAGCTCGACAGCTGAGACCTCGCCGTAGGCCTCCGGCTGGAGCTCTGCTGTCACCATTGGCTCAAATCAAACTACATCCTTGATTAGACACCTGGCTCAAATCAAGCTACATCCACCCACATCAGCAAATAATTAAACAGGAAGAGAACAAAATCAAAACAAGAGTCACGTGTCAACATAGAACAAGCACCGCAGTGCCATCTGCTGGTGGTGGCATAACATATGTAAGAAGATATTTATTTACCGTCAAGGCTTTGAAATGTCTTTGCATTTCTGGTTTCTATGTAACATGACAAGCTGCATTTTTTGTCTTAGGCACTTCTAGAGACAGAATAAAAGAGAGGCTTGTAAGGAAATGGTTTATTGCTGTTTTAGTGAGGATGTATAGTATGCTTAGTATGCTCTCAAAATGCATTTTTCTTTCTTTGATAAAGCCCATCAAAGACAATAGCATGTTTTAATGCCATCATGATAGTCATGGTGAGCACTCAACGAGAGATTACAGAGGACAATTAGCATGCTTCATCTTCCACTTTGCCAAAAGCAGCAGATGTAACGGCAAGGCCTGTGGATTCACAGCCTGACAGGGCAAGCCCTGAAAACAGACCAAGGAGCTTGTCAGGGCTTCAGTGGATCTGCGGGGAATCATCTGAGACAGTGATGTCGACAT
The DNA here is from genome assembly GCA_022414735.1 of Noturus placidus. NCBI lineage: Eukaryota > Metazoa > Chordata > Actinopteri > Siluriformes > Ictaluridae > Noturus > Noturus placidus. Next base: position 151,911 of record JAFFST010052157.1, read on the forward strand.
ACGTTTTTGCCAAGAATTGAATAAATCATGTCTCTTTCTTGACTGGCTGAACTAAAAGAAAGAGCATGACATCACACTTCATATTTACAAGCGTTGTACTTGGCCGCTCTGTTGACCCAAGTTGTTTAATCACCCAGACGTGTTAACACTGTGTTACAAATAACATTATTGTTCACAATAGCGAAAACAGATCCATACATAGTGTGTGCAGCTATGCCCCATAACAATATTGTAACAAATATATTTTCTTATATTTATAACTGAAGTGTTTTAATACACGTCATGTGCTTCATTCATTTTAGACCAACATTCAGTAATTTTCAACATGCTGTGATTTTATATTATTTATGCACTAGTCCTGTCTTACTTATTGAAATATTGAAATTATATGAGCATTATAATAATATGAACATTATGCTACTGAATCCTTTTTTGAAACTTATTTATGATGTTCATGGCATCATACTGAATCTTCAAGAAAATCATGATATACTTTAAGCAATATGTGACACTAAAGCAGTTGTAGGGCTTTCCATTTCAAATCCCAACTATGACAGATCCATCTGTGGCTTGGGAGCAAAGGGAGCAATATTGGCCCTGCCCTTCGGGTGGGAGGGATGGCATTGTCTCTCTCACCTGTTAATCATAGTGACACCTGCCAATTGTGGATGTCTGTAAGCTCATGTATGCAGAAAAGTCTTGGTAGCCCTAATCTCAGAGTATGCTATGCTGCCCTGTGATGCAGCATAAGCAGCAGTTTGAAAAGATGTGGTTGTCTGCCTTTATATGTCTCAAAGAAAGAATGTGTTAGGCTTCACTGTCCTGGGTTGGTAACCAACATGGGAAGAAAATGGGGACAATTTTTCTTTTCTTTTTTTATGAGTCATAAACAGTCTTAGTTTATGGGTTTTTTATATGGTTGACCATATTGTGTTGTATTCCTGAAAAAATAATGATCTTTTTTAAACTAAGACACAAGGTCTATATAATGAAATAATGGAATAAAGAAGATACAAGGGTAAATAAGATATCACAGCGAACATAATGAAAACGCTTTTGTTGTATGCACTCTTTATGCTAATGAGACTTATCTTTACAGCAGCAACTGTGTTTAATTTAAGTGAATTAAACTCATTACTTCACGAAGGAGAGAGCTGAAACCTACAAATGTGCAGAATACTAAAATGTCCTTGTCTCCATGCACCTGTTGTTTGCCTTCCCATCTGCCCACATTTAGATAAAATTGCAATTATATGATCAGAATTACAAGAAAAAAAATCATCAAGCCTTTCAGTATCTCATTTCATTTTCATTTCATTAAACAAGTTACTAAAAAGTTTGTGCATTCTGAGAACTGTAAGGTTTTTGATTGAATAGGCACCTGCTAATATGACAATAAATCGGGTGAGTACAATCTCAGTCTGCTATTTCTGTTCACAGTTATTTAAATCTCTGAAGTCCTTGCAAGTCCTTTGCACATTTACAACAACAGGCTTCTGTCTCTTATATTCATCTATTAATGTGGTGTTATGGCCTGAAATCTATTACAGTCATTATGTTCTTCATTCTCTAATCACTTGTACTCTCAGTACAATCTAATGACATGAAGGCATTCTACAATAGAGTCATGCTTGATTGCATACTCTAAAGCTTTTTTTGCAGCAATCAAAAGTTCATGCTCTTGCTATGGGAAATCTTTTAGAAGAAAAAAGTACTTTCTTTTTTTTTATTGTACATTCTTTTTCATGACCTCATCTATTACATCTTATATTTGAACTCCAGGCAGGTACTTCTATTCTGCCCTTAACTAATGTTCTGTTATAATAGTTAGGAGATTTTCAGGAATGATTCCATAAATTCACTGGTTCTGGGCCTTCAGTGGTCATGGCGAGGCAAATGCCATGCTACAAGAGCAAAAAAAAAAATAAATAAATAAATAAAATGTATGGTATGTCTATGACACCTGGTATGTCTTCTCTCAATCCCTGTGAGTATATTATTTATACTTCCTTCTATCGTATCTGTCAAGGAAAGGATTCCGCCTACTTTTTCCTTGCTTTCTAAATAATGGCATAACTCACCAGAGAGGTGTTAGTGAGACATCCGGATCATGGCACCAAGTTGTTAGAATTTCAGCAACAATTAGTCCAGGAGACTGGAGTTGATCATCAGACTCTGGTGTTTATTGCATGCTTGTGGACTCTTCAAATCACCTTTTAAAAGAAAAAAATAGAAGCATAAATTCAGAACGTTTTCAACCAGACAAGAGAAAATCAGACCTAATGCCACCTGTTTCTCTGAGAGCTATCACCTCTGACCTTGATATGTTCAGTAACAGTGACACATTGTATCAAACAAACAAAATAAAATAATTCATAAATGAACATAAATATCAGAAAATGACCATATAAATCATCATAGAATTAATTAGAAGCAAATAATAAAAGGCATACTATGTCCTTCACTATCAGTGTTATGTATGCCAGAAGTTCACAAACAAGGAAACATTAAATATAAAATAAATTTCATTGACCACATCATAATCCAAACCAAGATCATTATTTAAATGCAATTGGTATGCAACAATATTATGGTGATTAAATAGAGCCGTGGAGCTTTCCACCAACAGAGCACGTTAGTCCATTTTTTTAACATGAAATTTTCACCAGACATCAGTATTAACTCAATAAATCTGCAAATATACAGAATTCACAAGATTAAATTCCATAAATGAAGTTATGTGTAATAAAGTGGAATGACACGGGAAAAAAAAATATTGAACACACTAACTGACATTTATTTAATACTTCAAGGAGAAGCCTTTGTTTTTAATGACAGCTTCAAGATACTTCCTATATGAGGAAATTCATAGGCCACAGTATTCAGGTGTGAATTTGGACCAATTTTCTAAACATATTGTCTTTAAATCTTTTTCAAATAGATTCAAGTCAGGTGACTGACTGGGCCATTCTAACGCCTTGACTTTTTTTCTATGAAACCAATTGAGAGTTTTCTTTACTGTATGCTTTGGATCGTTGTGCTACTTGGGAAGGTCCACCCACATCTCATCTTCATTATCCTGGTGGAAGGCAGCAGATTCTTCAGAATAATCATCTTGTAAAGAGCTCCATTCATCGTTCCTTCAATTATATAAAGTCTGTCAGTACCATGTGATGAAAAACAGACCCACACCATGATGCTTCCACCTCCAAACTTCACTGTTGTTGTAGTGTTCTTAGGATGATGTACAGTGACATTTCTTCTCCAAACATGGTGTGTAGTATAACAGCAGAAAAGTTCAATTTTGCTCTCGTCTGACCAGACTACACGCTCCCAGTATTTCATAGGCATGTCCAAATGCGTTGTAGCAAACTTTAAATGAGCTTTGACATGATTTTTCTTAAGTAACAGAGTCTTGCGGGATGAGCGTGAGCTGTGGAGTGTATTGCCTATTGTTTTCTCTGTGACAATGGCACCTGCTGCCTCCAAGTGTTTCTGGAGCTCTTTCTGAGTGGTCTTTGGCTCTTGGGCTTCTATTCTGACTATTCTTCTGACACCCTGGTCAGAAATCTTGCAAGGAGTTCCTGTGCGTGGCCGGGAGATGACGGAGTGATGTTGCCTCCACTTGCGGATAATGGTCCCAATGGTGCTTACTGGAAGATTCAGAAGTTTTGAAATGCATCTGTATCCAATTCCATCAATATGTTTTGCAACAATAAGGTTGTGAAGGTCTTTGGAGAGCTCTTTGCTTTTACCCATCATGAGATGTTTCTTGTGTGACACCTTGGTAATGAAAAGCCTTTTTGTAGACCATCAATTTACTAACCTAGCTGATATTAATTTACATAGATAGAAGGTAATATTTCTTATGGATTTCAGCTGGTTCCTTGAATTACCTTGTCTTGGAGAGCTGCTTTTCCATAGCATCTTCAGTACTTTTTTCCTTTGTCATTCCACTTTATTACACATAACTTTATTTATGGACTTTAATGTTGTGAGTTCTTTATATTTCCAGATTTCTTGAGTTAATACTGATGTCTGGTGAAAGTTTCATGTGAATAGTCTCTTTGGAAATATATGTACTGAAAAAAATGTTGACGTGTCCAATACTTATTTCCCCCGCTGTATATATACCTATTGACTTTGCTTGACAAAACGTCTGCGTGCTGGCCCCCACTGCTATATACAGCTATATATGTTTTTAAGAAAAGTGCAAGGGTTTTGCCATTTGTGGACAACAGATTTACAGACACAGAAGACTATTGTTCTTCTCTGTGTCTCGGGAGATGAAGTTTGCTCCCTATGTGCCAGGAGTACACCTGCTGGGCTGTGTAGCACAGCTGGGGCTTCTGTAATTGCAGTTTGGGGCGAGAAAGCAGGTATTTCTTCTGACTGAGAAGACAATTTGAAGAGAGAGAGAGAGAAAGAGAGAGAGAGAGAGAGAGAGAGAGAGAGAGAGAGCGCATTAAATAGAACTGTAAGGTTAAGCCACAGGGTAGAGAGGGCATTAAATCTTGGAATTATTTTTGAGGACCAATTTGTCCTTATGACTCTGAAATGCAAGCCTTGTAATGATTATAGTCCTTGAACTCAGATCATCAAGCCCTCATTGAGGCCAGCAAAACCAGCATGTAGGGCTTTGAATGCAAGAAATGCAAGTCTGGACCCTCCAGTGAGTTTGAGGAGTTACCGGTTTGTCTTAGGTGTGAGATTAGTTTCATAACTTCATAAATAACTTCATTTATAGGATATCATACTATATTCTATTAATTCATATGATTAATTACAAATATATTTCATGAAATAATGTTCAGCAGAATGGAGATTCATATGAATATGACAAAGAAGAGAAAGGACACAATGGATATGTACCTATCAGGACTTAAACATAGATCGTGGTCATGAGTGGAATTGGTATTTGGCTTAGCTTCAACAATAAATTCTGATTATTTAAATAAATAAAAAAAAAATGCAGGAAGGCAGAGTAGCAGGTAGCATTGCTGCCTCACAGCTCCATGGTACCTGGTCCTGAGCTCAAGTTACAGTCTGTGTAGAGTTGGTAATGCTGCATCCGTGTCCACATAGGTTTCCTCTGGGTTCCCAGTTATCTTTCATCTCCCAAAAACAGGGCAATAGGTGAATTGGCTAAATAAATTACCCCTAGGTATGAATGAGTGTGAATTTGTGTGTATGTTGACCTGTGAGGGTGTGTCCTTGCCTCATGCGCAGTGTTCTTGGGATAGGCTCCAGATCCATTGTAGCCCTAACAAGGATTGAGTGTTTACTGAAGAAGAAGAATGAATGAATGAATGAATAAATGATTAATTTCTGAGCTGGTTATCCAAAAATGTCTCATACATCTTGGGACAAATGAAGAAAAAAAATAAGTTTGATTTGATCTTATTTGTTGCCTGTCATGTTTTGAGGTGGAGGCAGAAACAATTGCAGATATTAACATTTATTTAAGCCAATGTACAACAAAACAATGACACAAAGACAACTTGGCATAACACTGTGGCAAGAAACGAACACCGTGACATAGAGACATAAGTCTAAGACAACGAAAGACAAAGACATAATGCAGACAATGGCTATATATACACCCGTGTGCTCATTACCCAAAACATGAATCAGGTGCAGGTGAACATGTGACCTGTAGTGCACTGCAGTGGCTGAGGGGAAATGGAGTCCAGAGTCTCTTGATACATGACAGACCTACCCCAAGGGCGCTACTCCCGGAGCGCCCAAACAGGCACCCCTCTGTCTGGCGGTCCTGGCCCTCCTGGCAAAATGTCCCCTGGGAAAAATGTTCACCTGCACCTGATTCATGTTTTGGGTAATGAGCACATGGGTGTATATATAGCCGTTGTCTACATTATGTCTTTGTCTTTCGTTGTCTTAGACTTATGTCTCTATGTCACGGTGTTCGTTTCTTGCCACAGTGTTATGCCAAGTTGTCTTCATATCATTTTTTTGTTGTACGTTGGTTTAAATAAATGTTAATATCTGCAATTGCTTCTGCCTCGACCTCAAAACATGATATTGTCATGTAATAGCTTGAAGTCAATTATTATTATTATTATTATTATTATTATCATCATCATCATCATCATCATCATCATCATCATCATCATCATCATCATCATCATCATCATCA